>WNWK01010125.1:0-72124 GCA_009830355.1 Cherax destructor
GTAGACGGCATGAGGGTCCCTTGTAATGTAGGCAGCAGGAGGGTCTCTTGTAATGTAGGGCAGGAGGGTCTCTTGTAATGTAGGGCAGGAAGGTCTCTTGTAATTTAGGCAGCAGGAGGGTCTCTTGTAATGTACTCAGCATGAGGGACTCTTGTAATGTAGACGGCATGAGGGTCCCTTGTAATGTAGGGCATGAGGGTCTCTTGTAATGGTAGGCAGGAGGGTCTCTTGTAATTGGCAGCAGGAGGGTCTCTTGTAATGTACTCAGCAGGAGGGACTCTTGTAATGTAGACGGCATGAGGGGCCCTTGTAATGTAGGCAGCAGGAGGGTCTCTTGTAATGTAGGCAGGAGGGTCTCTTGTAATGTAGACGGCATGAGGGTCCCTTGTAATGTAGGCAGCAGGAGGTCTCTTGTAATGTAGGCAGCAGGAGGGTCTCTTGTAATGTAGGCAGGAGGGGTCTCTTGTACTTAGGCAGCAGGAGGGTCTCTTGTAATGTAAGCAGCAGGAGGGTCTCTTGTAATTAGGCGGCAGAAGGGTCTCTTCTAATTTAGGCGGCAGGAAGGTCCCTTGTAATGTAATGAATGTGCTGCGTGAGAGAGCACTCTTGACCACCAGTGAGCACTCTAGACCACCAGTGAGCACTCTAGACCACCAGTGAGCAATCTAAACCACCATTGAGACATCTAGACCACCAGTGAGCACTCTAGATCACCAGTGAGCACTCTAGATCACCAGTGAGCACTCTAGATCACCAGTGAGCACTCTAGATCACCAGTGAGCACTCTAGATCACCAGTGAGCACTCTAGACCACCAGTGAGCACTCTAGACCTTCAGTGTCCACTCTAGAGAATCAGTGAGCACTCTAAATCACCAGTGAGCACTCTAGACCACCAGTGAGCACTCGAGACCAGTGAGCACTCTAGACCACCAGTGAGCACTCTAGATCACCAGTGAGCACTCTAGACGACCAGTGAGCACTCTAGATCACCAGTGAGCACACTAGACCACCAGTGAGCACTCTAGACTACCAGTGGGCACTCTAGACCGTCAGTGAGCCCTCTAGATCACCATTGAGCACTCTAGATTACCAGTGAGCACTCTAGACCACCAGTGAGCACTTTAGACCATCAGTGAGCCCTCCAGATCACCAGTGAGCACTCTAGACCAGCAGTGAGCACTCTAGACCAGTGAGCACTCTAGACCACCAGTGAGTACTCTAGACCACCAGTGAGCACTCTAGACCACCAGTGAGAAATCTAGACCACCAGTGAGCCCTCTAGATCACCAGTGAGCACTCTAGACCACCAGTGAGCACTCTAGACCACCAGTGAGCACTCTAGACCTCCAGTGAGCACTCTAGACTACCAGTGAGCACTCTAGATCACAAATGAGCACTCTAGACCACCAGTGAGCACTCTAGACCTCCAGTGAGAACTCTAGAACACCAGTGAGCACTCTAGACCACGAGTGAGCACTGAGACCAGTGAGCACTCTAGACTATCAGTGAGCACTCTAGACCACCAGTGAGCCTCTAGACCACCAGTGAGCACTCTAGACCACCAGTGAGCACTCTAAACCTTCAGTGAGCACTCTAGACCATCAGTGAGCACTCTAGAACACCAGTAAGCACTCTAGACCACCAGTGAGCACTCTAGACCACCAGTGAGCACTGAGACCAGTGAGCACTCTAGACCACCAGTGAGCACCTAGACCACCAGTGAGCACTCTAGATCACCAGTGAGCACACTAGACACCAGTGAGCACTCTAGATTACCAGTGAGCACTCTAGTCTATCAGTGAGCACTCTAGATCACGAGAGAGCACTCTAAATCACCAGTGAGGACTCTAGACCAGCAGTGAGCACTCTAGACCAGTGAGCACTCTAGACCACCAGTGAGTACTCTAGACCACCAGTGAGCACTCTAGACCACCAGTGAGAAATCTAGACCACCAGTGAGCCCTCTAGATCACCAGTGAGCACTCTAGACCACCAGTGAGCACTCTAGACCACCAGTGAGCACTCTAGACCTCCAGTGAGCACTCTAGACTACCAGTGAGCACTCTAGATCACAGGTGAGCACTCTAGACCACCAGTGAGCACTCTAGACCTCCAGTGAGAACTCTAGAACACCAGTGAGCACTCTAGACCACGAGTGAGCACTCGAGACCAGTGAGCACTCTAGACTATCAGTGAGCACTCTAGACCACCAGTGAGCCCTCTAGACCACCAGTGAGCACTCTAGACCACCAGTGAGCACTCTAAACCTTCAGTGAGCACTCTAGACCATCAGTGAGCACTCTAGAACACCAGTAAGCACTCTAGACCACCAGTGAGCACTCTAGACCACCAGTGAGCACTCGAGACCAGTGAGCACTCTAGACCACCAGTGAGCACTCTAGACCACCAGTGAGCACTCTAGATCACCAGTGAGCACACTAGACACCAGTGAGCACTCTAGATTACCAGTGAGCACTCTAGTCTATCAGTGAGCACTCTAGATCACGAGAGAGCACTCTAAATCACCAGTGAGGACTCTAGACCAGCAGTGAGCACTCTAGACCAGTGAGCACTCTAGACCACCAGTGAGTACTCTAGACCACCAGTGAGCACTCTAGACCACCAGTGAGAAATCTAGACCACCAGTGAGCCCTCTAGATCACCAGTGAGCACTCTAGACCACCAGTGAGCACTCTAGACCACCAGTGAGCACTCTAGACCAGTGAGCACTCTAGACCACCAGTGAGCACTCTAGACAACCAGTGAGCACTCTAGACCACCAGTGAGCACTCTAGATCACCAGTGAGCACTCTAGACCACAAGTGAGCACTCTAGACCTCCAGTGAGCACTCTAGACCACCAGTGAGCCCTCTAGATCTCCAGTGAGCACTCTAGACCTTCAGTGAGCACTCTAGACCACCAGTGAGCACTCTAGATCACCAGTGAGCACTATAGACCACCAGTGAGCACTCAAGACCACCAGTGAGCACTCTAGACCACCAGTGAGCACTCTAGACCACCAGTGAGCACTCTATATCACCAGTGAGCACCCTAGACCACCAATGAGCACTCTAGACCACCAGTGAGCACTCTAGGTCACCAGTGAGCACTCTAGACCACCGGTGAGCACTCTAGACCACTAGTGAGCACCCTAGACCTCCAATGAGCACTCTAGACCACCAGTGAGCACTCTAGACCACCAGTGAGCACTCTAGATCACCAGTGAGCACCCTAGACCACCAATGAGCACTCTAGACCACCAGTGAGCACTCTAGACCACCAGTGAGCACTCTAGACCTCCAGTGAGCACTCTAGATCACCAGTGAGCACTCTAGATCACAAGTGAGCACTCTAGACCACCAGTGAGCACTCTAGACCACCAATGAACACTCTAGATCACCAGTGAGCACTCTAGACCACCAATGAGCACTCTAGACCACCAGTGAGCACTCTAGACCACCAGTGAGCACTCTAGATCACCAGTGAGCACTCTAGACCACCAGTGAGCACTCTATACCTCCAATGAGCACTCTAGACCACCAGTGAGCACTCTAGATCACCAGTGAGCACTCTAGACCACCAGTGAGCACTCTAGACCTCCAGTGAGCACTCTAGACCACCAGTGAGCACTCTAGACCTCCAGTGAGCACTCTAGATCACCACTGAGCACTCTAGACCTCCAGTGAGCACTCTAGATCACCACTGAGCACTCTAGACCACCAGTGAACACTCTAGACCACCAGTGAGCACTCTAGATCACCACTGAGGATATAGTTTGGGTCACTTCAGAGTTATAATAAACTATTATTTGCGGTTATCTTTGACTAGTAATGTGTCTTTAGGAAATATATTTATTACTGCAGATTGTTTACTTGTAGAACAGTGTCTGTTATGAGGAAAGAATTAGATTTCTTCATTTCCCACAAATGTAATTGTTATTCATGTGCCTTTTGCTTTCTTTTGTTTTGTTTCAGCTTATACAAGCTTTAGGGGTTGACATAGAAGACGTGGGCACAGTAGACGACCAAGAATCTACCAACGCCCGCAAAACAACGGGTAGACTGAGGGGTGACACTCGGAAGTGCACTGGTGGGTGGTGGACGCAGGTGAAGGTCGGGGATGGTTATAGTGTTGTAGACGCAGGTGTGTCGGCCATGGTGGGTCCCAGAGTACAAGTGAGTCGTGGCTGTGGATGTCTTCCCCCAACACCTGTCCAGGATGACACATGCAACACTGACACTTGTCTCAACGGTGGCCGATGTTTGCCCACGCCCTCAGGCACCAGGTAAGTTGACACTCTGACTCTTCCTGTGACTCTTGGCACCAGCGACATTCTGCATGTTTAAGTGAAACACCAATACCTTCACAATCATGATGATTTTCTCTTATGTTTGGTCGCACCTGCCCATCACTATCAATGACCGGGTAAAACTCCAAAACAAAGAAATGAATGAGCGGAAATCCGTTGTCTCAAAGAGGCGGAAGGCTTCTCTATGCTATGGCCATCTCTCATCTATGCCTTCAAGGAAGACTTCCCGTATTTCCTATTCTCGCATTGCTAAACGTCCCCCCTGCTGTCGCCCCATCCTCAGTCACCCCTATCTCGAATTCTTTTGCTGTTCTTGGCTCCGAGGTCCCTACCTCGGCATCCCATACTGTCCTCACCCCTTCCTCTACTCACTCGCACAGTTCTGTGCCTACACGCCCTCGTCCAACACCTAATCCTCACCGCCCCTCTTCTTCTCATAAGTCCGGCACAAAATCCCCATTGCCAGGTTCTTCACCTCCGACTAGTTCTGTAACGTGTGTGGAGGTTCATCCTCCTCGTTCAATATCTTCATCCCCTGTCCCCTCCCAAGTTTATTCCTCGACTGCCTCCCCAGGTCGCTTCCACTCCTGTCCCATCCCAAGCCCCTTTGACAGTTTCCTCTTACATCTCCTCGCCCTCTACTTTAGTACAGTCTATAGTCTCCCCAATTGTTGCTCACCCTCCTCCTTCTTCCATCTCTAATGTGGTCCCACATCCTGCATCTTTGTCTGCCAAAACGCTGGACGCTATCGCAGAATATATTTCAGAGACTGGAACGTTGATGGACACCGCCCACCTCGGCTTCCTCCTCCTCTCTCTCTTCTCCATCTACACCCCTCCTTCCTTCACAGCATCCCACTTCTTCTTTGATTACAGGTCTTCCGCTGCCTCCACACGTGGACTTTCCTAACCCTAGTCCATAGATACCTCTAACTTCGACTTGTATCTTTCTCTTCATACATCATGGTTTATTTGCAGTGGAATATCCGAGGCCTCAGGGGTAACCGGGGTGAGCTTCAGGTGTTGCTCTCCCAGTTTTGCCCTGTTGGAGTCTGTTTGCAAGAACCCAAATTACAATCCGATGTTATCCGTCCCTTTTTGGGCTATGATTTGTTATATTCATCGGATCCTTTTTCCGATGGAACCTTTAACGAAAGTGCTCTTCTTATACACACCGGTATTCCATACCGTCAGCTCTATGTTCATTCTTCTCTACATTACACTGCAGCCCGTATCCACTTGAATAAGTGGTATACACTCTGTTCTTTATATCTCTCCCCTTCTCGGGCATTGTCTATCCCAGATGTTGATTTTCTGGTTTCTTCCTTACCGCCACCCCTTCTGTTACTTGGCGATTTTAGCGCACACCATTTTCTCTGAGGGGGGTCGCACGGTGACTCCCATGGTGTTCAGTTGGAGGCATTTCTTGCTTTTCTCCCCCTCCATGTTTTAAATACGGGTACTCCTACCCATTTTGATCATCGAACTCATTCTTTCCAATGCATCGATCTCTCCATTTCCTCTTCCTCAACTGTCCTTGACTTCACCTGGTCTGTCCTCACAGACTTACATGACAGCGATCATTTTCCAATCATCCTCATGTCCCCTTTGTATTCTCCACCTCCTCGTAGCCCACGCTGGCAATTTGACCGGGCGAAATGGGACCTTTACACACATTGTACTGTCTTTTATGAGGCTTCTTCCTCGTCCTCCATTGATGAGGTTTTACATGTCTTCTCGTCCTTCACAGCTTCACATTCTATCCCCCAAACCTCGGGCAAGCATTCTCAGAAGTGTGTGCCTTTATGGTCTCCTGTACGTTTGAAATGCGCTGCGTGGGGCAGGTACCGGTATAACAGAACCACAGAGAGACTCCTTGATTTTAAGCAGAGGAGAGCAATTGCTCGCCGTGTCATACGCGACGCTAAACGCACTTGCTGGAGGGATTACGTTTCCACCGTCACTTCGGCTTCCTCGATGAGTGCAGTCTGGAATAAAGTGCGGAAATTGAGTGGTAAATTCTTCCCCGACCCGGCTCCTGTTCTTCTGGTTGCCGGTGTCGATATAGCACACCCTCTTGCCGTTGCCACTGAAATTGGTAATTATCTGGTCTGCATTTCTCAGGAGCTCCATCTATGCCCCTTGTTCCTTTCTTCTAAGTCTGCCAGCGAGTTAAAGCCCTTAGATTTTTCTTCTCTCAGAGAAGAATCTTATAATGTGCCTTTTACCCTTCAAGAACTGAAGGCAACACTCTCCGCTTGCTGATCATTGGCAGCTGGGACAGACAGCATACATATTCGTATGCTACAGCATTTACATCAGACTCTTTAATCTTTTAAGGTCGCAAGAGTTCTTCCCCAGCTGCGGAAGTCTGCTATTGTTCTACCTTTTCGCAAACTGGGTACTACGGGACATGATGCCTCCTACTACCGTCCCATCGCTCTTACCAGTGCAGTTTGCAAGGTGATGGAACATCTAGTTAATAGACGTTTGATGTGGTATTTAGAGACCCACAGTAGTCTCTCCACTAGTCAATATGGCTTTCGTAAGGGCCGTTCTGCCATTGACCCCTTACTGCGCTTGGATACGTATATTCGTAATGCCTTTTCTAATAACCACTCGGTTATTGCCATCTTTTTTGACCTTGAGAAGGCTTATGACACAACTTGGAGGTATAATATCTTGGCCCAGGCCCACTCCTTAGGCCTCCGAGGCAATCTACCGTTTTTCCTTAAGGCCTTCTTAACTGAAAGACATTTCCGGGTCCGGGTTAGTAATGTGCTTTCCCCGGAGTTCGTCCAAGCTGAAGGTGTCCCCCAGGGTTGTGTTCTGAGCACAACACTATTTCTCCTTGCTATAAATAATCTGGCATCTGTTCGCCCATCCAATATTTGGTCATTGCTTTATGTTGATGACTTTGCTATAGCTTGTGTAGGTGCTGACTGTCACCTCATTGCAGTTTCCCTCCAGCATGCCATCAACCGGGTTTCTGATTGGGCCACCACTCACGGCTTTAAGTTTTCTAGTGGCAAAACTCATCAAATTACGTTTACTAGATGTTCAGTGGTCTCTGATCATCCATTGTACCTATACGACTCACATATCCCAGAACGTGATACAGTCAGGTTTCTCGGACTCCTGTTTGACCGTCGATTGTCCTGGAAACCTCACATTACCTCTCTGAAGGCGAATTGTCATAGCCGGCTGAACCTCTTTAAAACCCTAGCACATCTTTCATTGGAGGCTGATCGTAGCACTCTCCTTCGCCTGCATTCAGCCCTAATTTGATCGAAACTCGATTATGGTCACCAGATATATTCGGCGGCCTCCCATGCTACTCTTTCCAGCCTTAATCCCATCCATCACCAGGGATTGCGTTTATGCCTTGGTGCATTTCTTTCTTCCCCAGTTGAGAGCCTGAATGTAGAAGTGAACATTCCATCCTTGTCCGATTGTCATGATGCACATTGCCTTTGCTATTATGTTCGCTCTCATGACCTCCGCAATCCTTCCATGTATAGGATTGTCACAGATGTTAGTAGACGCTCTTTATTTGTTCGTCGACTCTGTTTACTTTGTCCCTTTTCTCTTCGTCTACATTCGCTCTTGTCTTCCCTTCAGCTATTACCTTTCTATGTTCATGTGACATCTCCCTTTCCCCTGCTCCCTTGGGAAGTTCCTCCTGTCCATGTCTGTTCTTTTCCTCTGCCTTGCGCGAAAGCCCAACTACCTACGGCGGCTTCTCGCTCTCTTTTTCTAGACCACTTCCGTTCTCATTCCCATGCCATCACAGTATACACCGATGGTTCTAAGTCATCAGACGGTGTCGGATTCGCAGCAGTGTTTCCGGACAGCATCGTGCGAGGGCATCTATTATCCTCAGAAAGCATATTTACGGCTGAATTGTATGCCATTTTTGTGGCACTTATCCGTATTGCATCTATGCCTGTGTCACCATTTGTGGTCGTTTCAGACTCCCTTAGTGCTTTACAGGCTATCCGTAAAATTTGATACACCTCACCCCCTAGTTCTTCGTATCCAACTTTGGTTACGCTGTATCTCTAGTAAACACAAAGATATTGTTTTTTGTTGGGTCCCTGGTCATGTTGACGTACAGGGCAAAGAACAGGCAGACACTGATGCGCGGTCAGCAGTACATGTCCTTCCAGTTTCTTATAGAGGTGTTCCTTTCACGGACTATTTTTCAGTCATTGCTACCCACCTTCGCACCCGTTGGCAACAACGCTGGTCTGACCTGCTAAATAACAAACTTCATTCTATTAAACCGAGTATAGGTTTCTGGCCTTCTTCTTGTCACCAATGTCGAGGTTGGGAGACTACACTCTCCCGTCTTCGCATCGGCCACACTCGTCTTACTCACGGGTATCTCATGGAGAGGCTCCCTGCCCCTCTCTGTGAGCATTGTCAGGTTCCAGTGTCTGTTCACCATTTTCTGCTGGACTGCCCACTCTATCAACGAGCACGCAGAATTTATCTCCAACGTCGTCTTCGCTCTGCGGCCCTTTCTTTACCTTCCCTTCTTGTTGATGGACCCTCCTTTAATCCTGACTCTCTTGTTGACCTTTTGACATCAACTGACTTACTACACAAACTCAAAAGATTATACCTCTAGCACTCCCCTCAGTCCCTTCTACATCAATCTCTTGCTAGCCACTGGTCTGGTGGCTAGAGCTCTCGCTTCACACACGGACGTGTTTCCTTACACCTGTTGTCATGTTCACCTAGCAGCAAATAGGTACCTGGGTTGTTAGTCCACTGGTGTGGGTTGCATCCTGGGGGACAAGATTAGGGACCCCAATGGAAATAAGACAGACAGTAAATAACAAAAAAAGGCACAATACCGTGACTGGAACAGTCCTCGATGACGCACTGACTTTCTTGGGTTATCCTGGGTGGCTAACCCTCCTGGGTTAAAAATCCGAAGAAATCTTATCTTATCACTGCCCTGCTGCACTCCATACCCTACTAATCATCCCTCTCCCTCTTACAACCCATTCTCCCTGCATCCTGCCCTACCCTGCTGCGCTGTATGACCCCTGTGGTTTAGCGCTTCTTTTTTATTATAATATAAATCTCATCCAGAGGAAGAGGAAAGGTCTTTACACGGCTATGTCCACCCAGAGAGAGAGAGAGAGAGAGAGAGAGAGAGAGAGAGAGAGAGAAGAAAGAGAGAGAGAGAGTATTACAAACACAGGTAAAGAATGGCCTGTGAGACCTGGTCGTAATGGGAATTGGAGCAAACAAATTCAGCAATAGACTATAATGTATATTTTGCCTTCACCCACTATATACAAATATGTACACTATGAACAGATAAAATAATAATAAGTGTACACGACGGTGACAGATGGCAAAGCAGAAGTCAGAGAGTGCACCGCACTCAACCAGCAGGTAGGCAAGTCTGCCAAAAGCTTCCTGCAAGTGAACCACGTTTTGGCGGGCTTTCCTCTGATTGGTCAATGAACCAAGGTACTGATTTTACGACAGTACCCTATTGAACGTTAAATGCTTAGCACCCGGTTCGCTGGTTGGGGGGCAACCTATATGGGAGTGTGACATACGCCGAATAAATTGTGACATACTCTTTGTATGCAACAGAGAGAGAGAGAGAGACCTAAGCAACATGGTGAGGTTCAATCCCATCTTGCCACACACCCCAGAATGCATCAAAACTGTGAAACTAGAGGACAAGCATGCAGGGCAGCCAATCATAACTCTCAGATCTTTCAGCACAGAAAGTGTAGTGTGTGATAAATTCTACCTATCAACATAGCTAAATATACACTCACTGGCCACTTTATTAGGTACATCTTATAGTACTAGGTAGGGCCTCTCCTTTTGCCCCCAAAACAGCCTAAATTCTTCGTGGTATGGATTCAACAAGGTGCTGGAAATATTCTTTAGAGATTCTGGTCCATTTGTAAATGACATCATTAGGCAGTTGATGCAAAACTGTCAGCTGCGCATTCATGCTTCGACTCTCTTGTTCCACCACATCACAAAGGTTTATACTACCATCTACATGTTGGAGTATAAATTGCTCTTCGTCAGAGCAGGTAATGTTTTTCCAATCTTCAACTGTCCTGTTCAGGTGAGCCTGTGTTCACTGTAGCCTCAGTTTCCTGTTCTTAACTGACGAGAGTGGAACCCAGTGTGGTCTTCTGCTGCTTTATCCCATCCTCTTCAAGGGTCAACGTGTTGTGCATTCAGAGAGTCTCTGAATGCACAACACGTTTATGTTATATGGGTTACTGTCGACTTCTCAACTGGAACCAGTCTTGCCGTTCTCCTCTGATCTCTTTCATTAGCAAGGCATTTCTACTCACAGAACTGCTGTGCACTAGATGTTTTGTTTTTGTGTTTTTCACATCATTCCTTGAAATCTCTAGAGGCTGTTGTGTATGAAAAATCCCCGGAGAACATCAGTCTCTGAGATACTCAAAGCTCCCTGTGTGGTTCCAACAATCATTCGACGGTCAAGGTCACGTTTCCTCCTCATTCTAAAGTTTCATCTAAACAATAAGTGAACCTCTTTACCTAGTCTGCAAGCTTTTAGACACTGAGGTACTGTCATGTGATTGGTTGATTAGATATTTGTATTAACGAGCATTTGTACAGGTGTGCCTAATAAAGTCGCCTCTGAGTGTATGAGAAATAATAATATAAAGAATCACATTCTTTTAGCTACTCAGAGCTCTCAAAAACATGGATGTGAATACAGAAAGTTTAACTATCATGATGTGAAGAATAATAGTACACATAAGAACATGTATTTGTTTGTTTTCTGTATATTTTAAATTAAAAATCATAGTTCCCAATAATAATTAAGGCATCTAAAAAAAAGGCAGTGAGTTATTTTATTCAAACTTAACAGTAAAATTTATAGAATGAGCTAGACAATTAATTTAACAAGGAAATTGTTTATATCTATATTCTTAGGCATTAGACACGAAACATCAACATATCTGTACCATTTATCTCTATTGGGAAAGATTTTGTTAAGCAACTTTGTTTTAAAGTATTCCATATACAAATTGCTAAAGACAGACGAAAGAGGATTTCCCATTGCCATACCAAACTTCTGAGTGTAAAACTTGCAATTAAACACAAACTTTTGCATCAACAATACAAAGTTTAATAAGCTCAATGATGATACAGATACTTATTCTAAACTTAAAAAGAATCCCTTAGATTCACTTATTAGTAACTTTAAAAAACAATAACACGACTACTGAAAAGCAATGTTGTACTAATTAAAATATTCATGACCACCAATCCATATTTACCATATATGTTTGGATTAATAAAAACTCACAAACCAGGTAATCCAGCCAGACCCATTATTAGCTCCATAGGTTCAGTTTCCTATATATTATCCAAATGTCTAGTAGATATGTTGAGCCCAATTGTTGGCAAAATTTCTAATTTTAATGTTAAAATTAATTTTGATTTAGTTGATAAATTAATCACCAAGACTGATTTAAATAATTGCAATAAGGTTAACTTTGATGTTACTTCTTTGTTTACAAAAGTTCCAGTTGATGATTTATTAAGTTTCCTATCTGAAGAATGTGTTAATTACAATTTACCATTGCCAGTTCCTTCAGTCATTGAGCTTATTAAACTTTGTTTTTGTTGATGCAAAGTTTGTATTTAATGGTGAGTTTTGCACTCAGAAGTTGGAATGGCAATGGGAAATCCTCTCTCACCTGTCCTTAACAATAAATTTGTACATAGAATATTTTGAAACAACATTGCATCACAAAATCCCTCCCAATTGAACTAAGTTGGAGATTTATGAAATACATAGTTAATGATCTAAAATACCCAAAATACTTAATTGATAAATTCCTTAAAACTGCTAGAAATACATTTTGCAATTTAAAAAAGGACAAACAATCATATTTAACTAAGAATATGTTTGTTCTCACTTACCATAAAAAACCTCCTCAATTTAAAAATCTTGATACAGTACCTTCTGATTAAAAATTTCCCCCCCCCCTCCCAAGATTTTACAAGATTCCTTGTAAAAAAAATGTAATAAAGTTTATTACGGTCAAACTGGTAAAAGTCTTGAACTAAGATTAAAACAACATAAATATAGCATTAGAACTGGACAAGAGTGTAATGCTCTGTTTATTCATGTGAAAGATTTAAACCATCCAATTGATTTTCATAAGGCCGAGAAAGTTGTATTAGACTGGTCTATGGTTGAGACAAATATAATTGAATCAAACTTTATCAAAAATAGTTTCAGTTTAATATGAATATTGGTTTTGGGTTATGCAAATCATAATTAATTAATTTGGTTAGAATTTGAACTATGTTTGACAAGTCTTCGACCATTCCACCAGCATCATAATAGGGGGCGGGGGTAATGTCGTATGTGAGGTGATATCTCAGCCTTATAAGTCTTCTGCTGTTCTTTTATTTTTACAAGTCCTTGATAATGTGAGAAATCATAAAAGCGTTGTTTTGCATGCATATATATAATGTATATATATATATATATATATATATATGTATGTATGTATATATATATATATATATATATATATATATATATATATATATATATATATATATATATATATATATATATATATATATATATATATATTTTTTTTTTTTTTTTTTTATTTTATTTATTTCGCACAGGTATCTCGCAAAATTTCATTGCACTCCCTATGTGACCTTTGATCTATTGGTAAAAAGCTCACCATAGCAAAAATCAAACATTTTATCGGGTAACTAATCTATTGTGCATCAGATACCACTTAATAACAACGAGCCACAACAGCCTGCTTGATTGCCTATCGTATTCTGTATACTGAATAGGGAGAGTTTCCATTTTTGTTTGCAAATTCATTTCTTTTTATTCCAAGTCCATTTAATGGGGCAATAATTTTGCGTTTTAAGTTGTAACTTTGTAATACTGAAGTTGCTTATTTTATTCTCATCTGATGTCTCTAATATTTAAATTGCCTGTATTATATGTAAATTTATTAATAGAGCGAGTGTGCCAGACGTGTTGGAGCACAGATATGATCTTTATCTCTTGAGTTTCTTTAATTTCCCTTACAGGTGTATCTGTCCCCACGACACCTGGGGTTCCCGGTGCAAGGTACTAAGTAGGTACTTCGAGGGTGCGGCTTATCCAAGCGAGGGAGACAATGTAGAGAGTGGCAGCTGGTCATGGGTGCCAACTATTCCCTCCTGTTCTGAAGTTCACCTCAGCCTTGAACTTCTGACCACCTCCCCAGATGGTACACTTCTCTACTCCGGTCCACAGCAGAAGCAGAGTGTTTCCAGACCATCAGTAGAGGAGAGAAACACAAAGAGAGACAAGAATAGTGTGGAGACCACAAAGAGAGACAGGAATGGTGTAAAAGTGACAACAGGGAGAGACAGGAATGGTGTGGAGACTCCAAGGAGACACAGGAATGGCTTAAAGAAAACAGATAAAAGTGCGAATAACAAAACCCCGAATAAAATTAATGATATTTTAGAAGGGGCTTTACGATCTATTAACACACTGGAAGAAGTTCTGGGAAGAGCTGACAGCATTTTGGAAAATGCTTTAAGAGCAGATAGTGAGGCTGAGAAAGTGCCAACAAACACTACTGACGTGTCGGAGGTGTCTCCGAGAACGCCCATCGAGACGACAGAAGAACTACTAAGAGGGAGGAGCGACCTAGTGCTGCTGGAACTAAGAGGAGGTCATCCATCCTTACTACTGGACCTCGGGGGAGGCGCCGTCACACTTACTCTCAACGCCTCCTACACCCTCGCAGACAACACCTGGCACAGGATAGATCTTATATGGAAAGACGAGGTAAGTGCTAGATGTTCCTACATATTGAAAATGATTTCCAGACCTCTCCGACGGGGAAAATCATATATGGTTATCGTTGTTGGCTACTGGCAAGGGAGTAGTATAAGGAATTCTATGGGAGGTTTTGTAATTAAAAAGATAGGACTGGTTTGGTTCCTCAGACATTACTTTTATATGTATACTTTCCATAGTGTTACTCTATGTATACTTTCCATAGTGTTACTCTATGTATACTTTCCATAGTGTTACTCTATGGTGCGAAGGGTGTAGTGCTGATGACGTCATCAAGATGGCCACCAATGAATTCCATAAAATCTTCAGTATTGTTTTTATTTATTGACCAGTTTAAATGCTCCTAAACAACATTTACACTAAAATCAATGGCTTCTCAAATATTTACATTTTTTATATTGAACTTCATATGTGGTTTTTATTGGATGTTCCAGTAGAAATAAAACACATCTTTTTCCAAACATCGTATAGTTCACAATCTGATTCCTTCAAAACGTTCATTACTACAGAGCACCTACAGTGTTCTGTAGGTACAGGCAGTAGGTGCAGCAGTACTTCACTTACTGAGCCCATTGGTACCCATTGGTACCAAACGGGTATAAAGAATAAAGGAAGACACTCAGAGTCTGGGTAGAGGAACCCCAAAAGTGTATTTTTGGTGTAAAGTAATTGTTAAAAATAAAGCACATTTTTTTAGCATTGTCTGTAAGCTGTACAAAGTTAGCTTTAAGAGGACCTAAAAAAGTTGTTAACCTTTGTTCTAAATACTTGGAATAAACTTTCTAGTTAGCTTTTTAATTTTATCAGCTTTGATTTAATAGTCCTGTTTAGCTTTTCTTATATATATATTTTTTTAATCTCTCTTCTAATGTGAATACATTCAGTGGCCATATTATTAGGTACAGCTGTAAGCCTGGTCATTAATGAAAATATATAATTTGTCAATCACGTGGCAGCACCTCATTGCCCGAAAGCATGCAGACATGGGCAAGAGTTTCAGTAGGCCTGGTGACTAAAGCTCTCGCATCACACGGCGAGGGTCTGGGTTCGATTCCCAGTGAGGGTAGAAACATTTGGCGTGTTTCTTTACACCGGTTGTCTATGGGTGTTAGTCGGCTGGTGTGGGTCGCATCCTGGGACAAAATTGACCTAATTTCCTCGAAATGCTCAGCATAACAATGGACTTTCTATACAGTAGTATGTCATTGATGTCAGCTAGGCCTATATACCTTGTACATGTACTTGTAGAAACAAAGATATTATTATATTATTATTATTATTTTTAGTTGTCCAGACCAAACATCAGAATGAGTAAGAAATGTGATCCGAGTGACGTCGACCGTAGAATGATTGTTGGTGCCAGACGAGGTGGCTTGAATATCTCACAAACTACTGATCTCCTGAGATTTTCACAGACAACGCTTTCTAGAATTTACAGAGAACGGTGTTAAAAACCCAGAACATCCAGTGAGCAGCAGTTGTGTGGGCCTTGTTAATGTGAGAGGTCTGAGAAGAAAAGTCCTATTAGTTCCAGCTGACAAAAAAGTGACAGTAAATCAAATAACCATACATTACAAAAGTAGTATGCAGAAGAGCATCTCTGTACACACAACACGTCGAACCTTGAAGTGGATGGTCACAGCAGCAGAACACTACACCAGGTACTATGGGTACTATGAGTACAGGCTCACTAAAACAATTGAAGATTGGAAAAACGTCTCCTGGTCTGACGAATCGCGATTTCTGCTGTGGCATGCAGATAGTAGAGTCAGAATTTAACGTTAACAACATGTATACGTGGATACATCCTGCCTGTGCAGACGACAAGTCTGCAGCAACTTCTTGATGCTATCATGTCAACATGGACTAAAATCTCTAACGAAAGTTTCCAGCTTCTTGTTGAATCTATGCCACGAAGAATTCAGGCTGTTCTGGAGGTAACTGAGGACCCAACACAATACTAAATGAGTGTATCTAATAAAGTGGCCACTGAGTGAATATTGATTCATGAGATGACCCTCATTTCTTTTGACACACCTATAAATTCCTTACTTCTCCTCTTAAAGATGATTTGAACTCCTATTCATCCGTTTCGGATCATTTCTATTCGTTCTTATTTCTCCATAGGGAATCAAGTGCCACCATATTGATAGTCTCTTCATCACCCAGTTCATATGTGAGGTGTTCTCTGTACCGACTGAATGTAAATAAGACACAAAGTAACACGTAAGTAACATAAAGACACATAAGTAACACTTGGGATCTTTATTGCTGAAACGTTTCACCAGTTTAACAGACTTCTTCAGTTGAGTACAGGAAGCTGAAGAACTCTGATGAGTCTGGCACTCTCGGTAAGAGACAGTCAGTCCCACAAGCCTAAATCAGACCTCTCAGATAAGGAGAGAACAATTAAGTGAACATAGGCCTGAATCTATTGTTTTCAGTCATAGAAACAGAGCCAGCAGCAAAAGGCTTGATAGCAAAAAGTAGCATCATACAGACTGAGGACAGCTGGTGGGCGCAAAAAGTAGCATCATACAGAAGACAGCTGGTTGGCGCAAAAAGTAGCATCATACAGAAGACAGCTGGTGGGCGCAAAAAGTAGCATCATAAAGAGGACAGCTGGTGGGCGCAAAAAGTAGCATCATACAGAAGACAGCTGGTTTTCTCAAAAAGTAGCATCATACAGAAGACAGCTGGTGGGCGCAAAAAGTAACATCATACAGAAGACAGCTGGTGGGCGCAAAAAGTAGCATCATACAGAAGACAGCTGGTGGGCGCAAAAAGTAGCATCATACAGAAGACAGCTGGTTTTCGCAAAAAGTAGCATCATACAGAAGACAGCTGGTGGGCGCAAAAAGTAGCATCATACAGAAGACAGCTGGTTGGCGCAAAAGTAGCATCATACAGAAGACAGCTGGTTTTCTCAAAAAGTAGCATCATACAGAAGATAGCTGGTGGGCGCAAAAAGTAGCATCATACAGAAGACAGCTGGTGGGCGCAAAAAGTAGCATCATACAGAAGACAGCTGGTGGGCGCAAAAAGTAGCGTCATACAGAAGACAGCTGGTTTTCGCAAAAAGTAGCATCACACAGAAGACAGCTGGTGGGCGCAAAAAGTAGCATCATACAGAAGACAGCTGGTGGGCGCAAAACTCCAGGAGTTCAGTTACTAGGAATGATTCTTTCTTGAAATTTTTAAACATTTGTTTTCTTAAATACATGAGTTGTACATAGTTGTCGAGATATTAGGTGAATAAGACACTTGTGGAACATTTGGATATTTTTATTATATAAAGATTTCGCCAACCAGTGGATTCATCAGTCCTATACTAAGTAGAACAGTGAAGATGAGAAGAAGTTTGAGGTAATCAGTTTCTCAGCCTGGAGATGTGTTTAGTCCATCAATATTAAAAAACAATACAGCATATGTGAGGGGAAGAGATATTACAAACACAGGTACACTATGACCTGTGACCTGGTCATAATGGCTTTCAAAGTGGAACAAACGCAACAATAGTTTATGACTTGTATTTTCCTTCAGCAGATATAATTAGCTAGATATATACTAGTATGTACACTATGTACAGAGGTGGAATAGTAAGTGTACCACTCGGTGACACCAGATGGCAGAAGCCAGAGAGTGCACCGTGCTCGACCAGCGGCTCAAGCAAGTCTGTCAATTCACTTGACACAAGTGAACCACGTTGCTTTGGCTTTGGCGGATTTGCCTGTGATTGGCCAATGAACCAAAGTACTGATTTAGGGATGGGAACCCTATTGATCGTTAAACCCTTAGCACCTGGTTCGCTGGTTGGGAGGCAGCCTATATGGGAGTGTGACAAACCCGAAAAAATCAAGCATACTCATAGCATACCACAAGAGGATTGTATACTGCAGACGGGTGAGGTGAGGCAGTGAGAGGCAGTGTCACAAGTGAAAAAATCCACTGGTGGGAGTATGTCATTCCTATAGATCCCAAAATGTTGCTGTGTCTTGGGATCTTGATACAGAAAATTCTTCAACTCTTACCTAAGCTATAGACATGACTTACTTACACTAGTGGATTTTTCCACTGGGTGACTCCACCTCTTACTGCTTCAACTCACCTGACTGCAGTATATAAGCCACTTCTCTGCACATATGCTGTACTTTTGATGAACTGAACATATCGACTCCAAACTGAGGGGACTGATTACCTCATCTTCTGCCATTCTTCTCTATAATGGACTGAAAAATTCACTGTCTGGCGAAACGTTTCCGTAATAATGATTCCCAAATATTGCACAAGTGTCTCATTATTCAACTTCTCGGTTTTATAAGCCATTTACATCACATTTTTTGTCGTGTTCGAGATAGTTCCATAAAGTGGTCGAATACGCTCACGGTGAAGCAGTAAGGCTGATTGTATTAACAACCTGCCTAAAGCATGAAGCCAGACCTTATATACTAGAGTAGAGGTGAATCAACTGGAGTTGATGTCACAGCTTGACCCTTGATGTCACAGCTGAGCTTGACCCTTGATGTCACATCTGAGCTTGACCCTTGATGTCACAGTTGAGCTTGACCCTTGATGTCTCAGCTGAGCTTGACCCTTGATGTCACAGCTGAGCTTGACCCTTGATGTCACAGTTGAGCTTGACCCTTGATGTCACAGCTGAGCTTGACCCTTGATGTCACATCTGAGCTTGACCCTTGATGTCACAGTTGAGCTTGACCCTTGATGTCACAGCTGAGCTTGACCCTTGATGTCACATCTGAGCTTGACCCTTGATGTCACAGTTGAGCTTGACCCTTGATGTCACAGCTGAGCTTGACCCTTGATGTCACAGCTGAGCTTGACCCTTGATGTCACAGTTGAGCTTGACCCTTGATGTCACAGCTGAGCTTGACCCTTGATGTCACAGCTGAGCTTGACCCTTGATGTCACAGTTGAGCTTGACCCTTGATGTCACAGCTGAGCTTGACCCTTGATTTCACAGCTCAGCTTGACCCTTGATGTCACATCTCAGCTTGACCCTTGATGTCACAGCTGAGTTTGACCCTTGATGTCACAGCTCAGCTTGACCCTTGATGTCACAGCTGAGCTTGACCCTTGATGTCACAGTTGAGCTTGACCCTTGATGTCACAGTTGAGCTTGACCCTTGATGTCACAGTTGAGCTTGACCCTTGATGTCACAGTTGAGCTTGACCCTTGATGTCACAGTTGAGCTTGACCCTTGATGTCACAGCTCAGCTTGACCCTTGATGTCACAGCTCAGCTTGACCCTTGATGTCACAGCTGAGCTTGACCCTTGATGTCACAGCTGAGCTTGACCCTTGATGTCACAGTTGAGCTTGACCCATGATGTCACAGCTGAGCTTGACCCTTGATGTCACAGTTTAGCTTGACCTACGAGTGGAAGTCATGCTGAACAGTGGATCAGCAGAACTTCTACTGTTTCCGGAGGATAGATGGGTTAGTGAGAGTGTAGGCAATGGGGTAGAAGATGTATGGGGTAGGTTTGAGAATGTAGTGTTAGTGTTCAGTTTGTGGTTACAGGAAAGTGGGTGCGGGAGGGAAGAAGAGCGATTGGTGGAATGATGATGTAAAGAGAGTAGTAAGAGAGAAAAAGTTAGTATATGAGAGGTTTTACAAAATAGAAATGATGCAAGGAGGGAAGAGTATATGGAGAGAAAAAGAGAGGTTAAGAGAGTGGTGAAGCAATGTAGTGATGTTATCAACAAATTTTGTTGAAAATAAAAAAAAGTTTTGGAGTGAGATTAATAAGTTGAGAAAGCCTAGGGAATTAATGGATTGTTAAAAATAGGAGAGGAGAGTTATTAAATGGAGAGTTAGAGGTATCGGGAAGATGGAGGGAATATTTTCAGGAATTGTTAAATGTTGATGAAGATAGGGAAGCTGTGATTTCGTTTATATGACAAGGAGGAATAACATCTTATAGGAGTGAGGAAGAGCCAGTTGTGAGTGTGGGGGAAGTTCGTGAGGCAGTGGGTAGAATGAAAGGGGGTAAGGCAGCTGGGATTGATGGGATAAAGATAGAAATGTTAGAGCAGGTGGGGATATAGTTTTGGAGTGGTTAGTGTTTTTATTTAATATATGTATGGAAGAGGGTAAGGTACCTAGGGATTGACAGAGAGCGTGTATTGTTCCTTTGTATAAAGGCAAAGAGGACAAAAGAGAATGCAAAAAAATATAGGGGAATAAGTCTGTTGAGTGTACCTGGTGAAGTGTATGGTAGAGTTATTATTGAAAGAATTAAGAGTAAGACGGAGAGCAGGATAGCAGATGAACAAGGAGGCTTTAGGAAAGGTAGGGGGTGTGTAGACCAAGTGTTTACAGTGAAACATATAGGTGAACAGTATTTAGATAAGGGTAAAGAGGTTTTTGTGGCATTTATGGATTTGGAAAAAGCGAATGACAGGGTGGATAGGGGGGCAATGTGGCAGATGCTGCAAATGTATGAAATAGGAGGTAGGTTATTGGAAGCAGTGAAAAGTTTTTTCGAAGATAGTGAGGCTCAGGTTGGAGTATGTAGGCGAGAGGGAGATTATTTACCAGTAAAAGTAGGTCTTAGACAACGATGTGTGATATCACCGTGGTTGTTCAATATATTTATAGATGGGGTTGTAAGAGAAGTGAATGCTCGGGTGTTGACAAGAGGTGTGGGGTTAAAAGATAAAGAATCTAACACAAAGTGGGAGTTGTCACATTTGCTCTTTGCTGATGACACTGTGCTTTTGGGAGATTCTGAAGACAAGTTGCAGAGGTTGCTGGATGAATTTGGTAGGGAATGTAAAAGAAAAAAATTGAAAGTGAATATAGAAAAGAGTAAGGTGATGAGGATAACAAAAAAATTAGGTAACGAAAAATTAGATATCAGATTGGAGGGAGAGTGTATGGAGGAGGTGAATGTGATCAGATATTTAGGAGTGGATGGGTCTATGAAAGATGAGGTGAATCATAGAACTGACGAAGAAAAAAAAGTGAGTGGTGCACTGAATAGTCTGTGGAGACAAAGAACTTTATCCATGAAAGCAAAGAGGGGAATGTATGAGAGTATAGTTATACCAACACTCTTGTATGGGTGTGAGACATGGGTTGTGAATGTTGCAACAAGGAGAAGGCTGGAGGCAGTGGAGATGTCATGTCTGAGGTCAATGTGTGGTGTCAATATAATGCAGAGAATCCGTAATTTGGAAATTAGGAGGGGGTACAGGATTACCAAAACTATTATCCAGAGGGCTGAGGAGGGGTTGTTGAGGTGGTTCTGACATATAAAGAGGAAGAAAATAGAATGACTTTGAGAATGTATAAATCTGTAGTGGAGGAAAGGCGGGGTAGGGGTCGGTCTAAGAAAGGTTAGAGGGAGGGGGTAAAGGAGGTTTTGTGTGCGAGGGGCTTGGACTTCCAGCAAGCATGTGTGAGCATGTTAGATAGGAGTGAATGGAGACAAATGATTTTTAGGACTTGATCACGTTAAAACAATTTTTACTGCTTCCTGTATTCGACTGAAGAAGGTTTTTGTGTAGACGAAACATTTCTGCAATGAAGATTCCCGAGCGTTGGGCATGTGTGTTAATTATCATACCACTGATAGTATATAATACCGAATATATCTGCAGCACTCGTGTCTTATTTATCAAGGTTCGGCTATTGTATTATTTCATTCTTATGTTTTTAATAAAATGTCTTCATATACCTACTGTATATTAGCTTGTCCATCTATACGCGATTAATGTTGTCCTGAGTGCCTGTACTGAGTGCCTGTACTGAGTGCCTGTACTGAGTGCCTGTACTGAGTGCCTGTACTGAGTGCCTGTACTGAGTGCCTGTACTGAGTGCCTGTACTGAGTGACTGTACTGAGTGGCTGTACTGAGTGGGTACTGGTGTGTCCAGCTGAGTGGGTACTGAGTGGGTACTGAGTGGGTACTGGTGTGTCCAGCTGAGTGGGTACTGAGTGGGTACTGGTGTGTCCAGCTGAGTGGGTACTGGTGTGTCCAGCTGAGTGGGTACTGAGTGGGTACTGGTGTTTCCAGCTGAGTGGGTACTGAGTGGGTACTGGTGTGTCCAGCTGAGTGGGTACTGAGTGGGTACTGGTGTGTCCAGCTGAGTGGGTACTGGTGTGTCCAGCTGAGTGGGTACTGAGTGGGTACTGGTGTTTCCAGCTGAGTGGGTACTGAGTGGGTACTGAGTGGGTACTGGTGTGTCCAGCTGAGTGGGTACTGGTGTGTCCAGCTGAGTGGGTACTGGTGTGTCCAGCTGAGTGGGTACTGGTGTGTCCAGCTGAGTGAGTACTGAGTGGGTACTGAGTGGGTACTTGTGTGTCCAGCTGAGTGGGTACTGGTGTGTCCAGCTGAGTGGGTACTGAGTGGGTACTGAGTGGGCACTGGTGTGTCCAGCTGAGTGGGTACTGGTGTGTCCAGCTGAGTGGGTACTGAGTGGGTACTGAGTGGGTACTGAGTGGGCACTGGTGTGTCCAGCTGAGTGGGTACTGGTGTGTCCAGCTGAGTGGGTACTGAGTGGGTACTGAGTCAACCACACATTTGCTCTCCACAGTTGGTCGAGATGATAGTGGACTTGTGTTCTGGTGGCAGCCTTGACACCCAGCCCACGCCGCCCTCAAGCCCTGATCACACCCTGCCACCAGACGCCCACACCTGCCGAGGCGCTGTCAGACTACCTAGGACCGCCCGAGTCCTTAACACAAATCAGCCCCTACAGGTGGGCGGACTAGCGCACCCACCTCCCTCCCACACGTCATATGGCTGGCCGGCGCCGCTATACCCGCTGCCGTTCAAGGGATGTATTAGAAACTTGAGAATTAATGGTGAGGTGAGGTCACTTTCCTGTTATTCTCGTCTCGTGTTAGTAAGATACCCATACCCATCCTGTGGGTGGTAATCAAAACATTACAGAGGTACATAATGGGTCCAGGGACTGTATCTCAACATTACACAGGTACATAATGGGTCCAGGGACTGTACCTCAACATTACATAGGTACATATTGGGTCCAGGGACTGTACCTCAACATTACACAGGTACATAATGGGTCCAGGGACTGTACCTCAACATTACAAATGTACATAATGGGTCCAGGGAGTGTACGTCAACATTGCACAGGTACATAATGGATCAAGGGACTGTACCTCAACATTACACAGGTAAATAATGGGTCCAGGGACTGTAGCTCAACATTACACAGGTACATAATGGGTCCAGGGACTGTACCTCAACATTACACAGGTACATAATGGGTGCGGGGACTGTGCCTCAACATTACACAGGTACATAATGGGTCCAGGGACTGTACCTCAACATTACACAGGTACATAATGGGTGCGGGGACTGTACCTCAACATAATACAGGTACATAATGGGTCCAGGGACTGTATCTCAACATTACACAGGTACATAATGGGTCCAGGGACTGTATCTCAACAATACACAGGAACATAATGGGTCCAGGTACTCTACCTCAACATTACACAGGTACATAATGGGTCCAGGGACTCTACCTCAACATTACACAGGTACATAATGGGTCCAGGGACTGTACCTCAACATTACAAAGGTACATAATGGGTCAAGGGACTGTACCTCAACATTACAAAGGTACATAATGGGTCCAGGGACTGTACCTCAACATTACAAAGGTACATAATGGGTCCAGGGACTGTACCTCAACATTACAAAGCTACATAATGGGTCCAGGGACTGTACCTCAACATTACACAGGTACATAATGGGTCCAGGGACTCTACCTCAACATTACACAGGTACATAATGGGTCCAGGGACTGTACCTCAACATTACACATGTACATAATGGGTCCAGAGACTGTACCTCAACATTACACAAGTACATAATGGGTCCAGGGACTGTACCTCAACATTACACTGGTACATAATGGTCCAGGGACTATGACTCAACATTACACAAGTACATTATGGGTCCAGGGACTGTACCTCAACATTACACAGGTACATAATGGGTCCAGGGACTCTACCTCAACATTACACAGGTACATAATGGGTCCAGGGACTGTACCTCAACATTACACATGTACATAATGGGTCCAGGGACTGTACCTCAACATTACACAAGTACATAATGGGTCCAGGGACTGTACCTCAACATTACACTGGTACATAATGGGTCCAGGGACTATGACTCAACATTACACAAGTACATAATGGGTCCAGGGACTGTACCTCAACATTACACAGGTACAAAATGGATCCAGGTACTGTATCTCAACATTACACAGGTACATAATGGGTCCAGGGACTGTACCTCAACATTACACAGGTACATAATGGGTCCAGGGACTGTGCCTCAACATTACACAAGTACATAATGGGCCCAGGGACTGTACCTCAACTTTACAGAGGTACATAATGGGTCCAGGGACTGTACCTCAACTTTACAGAGGTACTGGGCCACAAAGTTCTGATAGCTGAACAAGTTACAATGGTAATGAACTATTTACATGTTTATATCTGGTCAGTTTGTTCACGATGGATACTTAGTGAGTCTCTCTTCAAGAACACCGAAGCTGATGTTGACACATTGTACACGACACTGATGTTGACACATTGTACACAACACTGATGTTGACACATTGTACACAACACTGATGTTGACACATTGTACACAACACTGATGTTGACACATTGTACACAACACTGATGTTGACACATTGTACACGACACTGATGTTGACACATTGTACACAACACTGATGTTGACACATTGTACACAACACTGATGTTGACACATTGTACACAACACTGATGTTGACACATTGTACACAACACTGATGTTGACACATTGTACACGACACTGATGTTGACACATTGTACACAACACTGATGTTGACACATTGTACACAACACTGGATGTTGAAAAATTGTACACGACACTGGATGTTGAAACATTGTACACAACACTGGATGTTGAAACATTGTACACAACACTGATGTTGAAACATTGTACACAACACTGATGTTGAAACATTGTACACAACACTGATGTTGAAACATTGTACACAACACTGATGTTGAAACATTGTACACAACACTGATGTTGAAACATTGTACACAACACTGATGTTGAAACATTGTACACAACACTGGATGTTGAAACATTGTACACGACACTGGATGTTGAAACATTGTACACAACACTGATGTTGAAACATTGTACACAACACTGATGTTGAAACATTGTACACAACACTGATGTTGAAACATTGTACACAACACTGATGTTGAAACATTGTACACAACACTGATGTTGAAACATTGTACACAACACTGATGTTGAAACATTGTACACAACACTGGATGTTGAAACATTGTACACAACACTGATGTTGAAACATTGTACACGACACTGGATGTTGAAACATTATACACAACACTGGATGTTGAAACATTGTACACAACACTGATGTTGAAACATTGTACACAACACTGATGTTGAAACATTGTACACAACACTGATGTTGAAACATTGTACACAACACTGATGTTGAAACATTGTACACAACACTGATGTTGAAACATTGTTTACAACACTGGATGTTGAAACATTGTACACAACACTGATGTTGAAACATTGTACACAACACTGATGTTGAAACATTGTACACAACACTGGATGTTGAAACATTGTACACAACACTGGATGTTGAAACATTATACACAACACTGGATGTTGAAACATTGTACACAACACTGGATGTTGAAACATTGTACACAACACTGGATGTTGAAACATTATACACAACACTGGATGTTGAAACATTGTACACAACACTGGATGTTCTCATGATAACACAATCATAACTCTGTTTTGAATGTTTATTAGGAAGAATATAATTATCTTGCGTAGGTTATGTCATTCTTCAACTCTCCCTGCTGCTCTCCCTGCTGCTCTCCCTGCTGCTCTCCCTGTTGTTCTCCCTGCTGTTCTTCCTGCTGTTCTCTCTGCTGTTCTTCCTGCTGTTCTCCCTGCTGTTCTCCCTGCCTCATCCTGCTGTTCCCTCTGTGCTACTCTCCCAGCTTCACTAACTGTCACTGTCCCAGCTTCACTAACTGTCACTGTCCCAGCCTCACTAGCTGTCACTGTCCCAGCTTCACTAGCTGTCACTGTCCCAGCTTCACTAACTGTCACTGTCCCAGCCTCACTAACTGTCACTGTCCCTGCCTCACTAGCTGTCACTATCCCAGCCTCACTAACTGTCACTGTCCCAGCCTCACTAACTGTCACTGTCCCAGCCTCACTTACTATCACTGTCCCTGCCTCACTAACTGTCACTATCCCAGCCTCACTAACTGTCACTGTACCTGCATCACTAACTGCCACTCTCGCTGAGTCACTGTCACTGTCCCAGCAGCTGGTGGACCTGGGTAGTGGCCGTGTAAGCAGACGAAGCACTACTGGCTGTCCTGCCACTAACTGCCGCTCTGCCGGCCTTCACTGCGGCCTTCATGGCAGGTATGTCGCAGGTTAGGTCCTAATAAGGTCAAGTGGGAGGTCAGGGGCCACGTTAGAGATCATGCAATATATGGGAGGTCTAGGGTCATGTGGGAGGTTTTAAATCAATCACATGTGGGAGGTCATAGGTAACATGGAGCTGTCAGTCACACGGAAGGTCATAGGTAACATGGAGGGCTGTCAGTCACACGGGAGGTCATAGGTAACATGGAGGGCTGTCAGTCACACGGAAGGTCATAGGAAACATGGAGGGCTGTCAGTCACACGGGAGGTGGAAGGTCACTAAGCCAAGCAGTTTATTTCCCTCTAGACTCAGTTCCTGGGTTCTGCTACGTATCTTCTAGTGAGTCAAAGACAAAATCAAGTGTATTGGACATAGATCGGGACAAAAATAGGACCACTGAGAGCTAAGTGTGGACAGCTTACTAATATTGAGCGGGAAATGCGCTCTTTTTTTAATAGTTATTTTTGTGTCAGTCTTCACACGAGAGGACATAAATGATATCCCAACAATTATTAATTATTATGGTTCTGAACAAAACAAATTAAGAAATATTTCAATCACGAGCGAATTGGTTATCATATAAATATACATGTTGCGTGGAGGTTCTTTCGCAGATTGGGTAATGAACAGACGAGTTTGGGATGGTAACTTGGTATATTAGACAAGGTGGAAGTCTCAGAGCCGTAAGCCTGGTCTATCCCTATACGGTGTCTCGATGGTAACTGGCGCTGCCCCCAGCAGGGCTCATAGCGTTCAAAGTATTGACCTTTGACATGGGTGACCTTTGACATTGGCTAACGGTTGCATCGGATGGTCACGTGAGCAGAAACGGTTATACCCTATGAACTCTCACTGAGCTTACAGTGACAGCTCGGCTACGGTACGTATGTCGTCTCGACATACCCTTATACAAACTTAAGACAACAGGCGTAAGACTCTGAGCTGATTCTATACAATATCAAAGTACACAACAGTTGAATTTTATACTTCACATAGATCGTATCGTGACGGAAAACAATCTACTTTACTATATGATATATCATGATACCTAAGAATTAATTAACTAAATGAGCTCATTTCTAGAAAATCATGATAAAAGAGATAAAAAAAAATTTGTTCGATCGAACTGTCTTCATGTGATCTACGAATTCTGAGGAAATATATTTACAAGAAGGTAGTGATTAACAGACAAGGTAGATCTGGTGCACTCAAATCTATACTGTTAATTCTCAGAACTCGGAGAGAACGTGAACACATTAAAAATCTTACTAGATACTGGAAATCTGATACCAAAGCACACAGTCAATAATTCAGTTCTAACTGGATTTTCTAATTTTCTATCTTTAGCTCACGACTTATGATAACTTTCCTACTGAAGGAATGAAAAGGCTCGGTGGAGTGGATGGATCTCTCCCCGGTTGAAATAGTTAGCTCAATAACACAAAGTATGAGCAAAGGAAAACGGCTCTCACTATCTCTTACTGCAGGTAATAATTACTCGACACACGACACTTTACTCTGCAAAGGAATTACTGTCAACTTGAAAGATCACTATCTGGAACACAAGGGACAACAACTGGCACTCTAGTGAATACACTAGCAACAGAAACGGCTTTCTGCAATTGCTTTTGCATCAGCGAGAGACGCTATAACTCATTCAAGTAGTCTTTCTTCAACAAAGTGTCCCCTGGAGAGGAACTACTACTTGAACTAGCAACATTGCAAGGATAGACTCAGTACTCAAAGCGGTCCGGGATACCTCCGGCACCCTAGGCATCTGAACGCTATCTTGCATGCAAGATATTGTAGGGGCTGAATTCCAGACAGGAGTGACAGCAATACTAGTGTCTTGACCGCTCGGCAACGTTAACAAATAAAACACATACTTTCTACAAGAACTAATCTGAACTTCACATTCCGCATCACTCTGGCAAATCTCTGATACAAGCTGGGAGAACAAACACATTGCTCAAAGGCTAGAGACTGTCTTTCAGTCATTAAGGGACTATAAGAACTTTTCACTGCTTCATTATCATTATAACTCTGAATAGCATCACACACAGTATTATCGCACGAATTTACTTGAGCATCATTGCCTTGACTGGCAGCAAACACATGAGTACGACTTGACTTTACTGGAGACATGACTTCGAGCAAATGGACGAGAATTTAAATGAAATTCAAGAACACTGAAAACACAAGTCTTTAAATTTCACTAAGACAATTCACTGCAGAAATGTCTCACACACGCAAATGTCTATACAGAATAGTCTCTCTACTGTTGATAAATAAACGGCGAATGTACAGGATGGAGGAGAAGAATTTAATTCCTAGGTTGTACTGCTGCTGGCGACTCTTGAAGAAGTAGCACATCGATGGACTCAAGTGCCAGGCCTTAATGCAGGCGCTAAAACACTCTCTCTGGGTCTTCACCTCGCACCTGAGCCGAAATAATGACGCTGGGAACCCAATAAGGGTTGAAAATAGCCTCACAAGTGAGAACTTTTTGAGGAGTAGTGGGTGGGTGGTGGAGGTGTGGCAGTACTCCAGCGGGAGTGGTGAGCGCCCTGGGTGACGTGACGTCACGGCGACTCGACTCTGACTCACTTGTTCTCACTAACCCAGGTGGCTTGTATCACAATAAACCTCTGGAATGATGAATATCACTCTGACAAGCGTCCAACTGGTAGCACAGAGCGAATGGAGACAATACTTCAAGGAACTGGCTCTGCTGGAACTGGCTTACTTGTATGTCTGGCTTTCCTGAAGAAGCTGGCTTAAGCCCTCTGGACTGGTGGACCTGAATGCTATTACTTGCACACAGCAGTGAGATGCAGGATGGATGACAAGAGACAGACTGGATGACTGCAGGCTTGGCTTAGGCTCTATCCCATAAACTGGCTTACTTTTTGGCTTAATTGCAAAACCCAGATCAACTCTTCGGAGGTTTACTTGCAATTAGAAGCCAGAAGACTGGAGACACTGCTTCAGAAGAGTCTTAGATAGGTGACGTCAAGGGTGAGGGAAGGTGAGTCGCTGATGGCGGCTGATATTGACGCCCGCGGCGGCACACTCTCACACCGGCTGCTCCTTCTCTCAAATCTGCTCAAAATACTCAAAATCTGCGCCCACAAGCTGCCACCATTTGTTGCGTGGAGGTTCTTTCGCAGATTGGGTAATGAACAGACGAGTTTGGGATGGTAACTTGGTATATTAGACAAGGTGGAAGTCTCAGAGCCGTAAGCCTGGTCTATCCCTACACGGTGTCTCGATGGTAACTGGCACTGCCCCGAGCTGGGCTCATAGCGTTTAAAGTATTGACCTTTGACATGGGTGACCTTTGACATTGGCTAACGGTTGCATCGGATGGTCACGTGAGCAGAAACGGTTATACCCTATGAACTCTCACTGAGCTTACAGTGACATACAAACTAAAACAAAATATCTTCCCAGATCCTGATGACCTGCTTTCAAGAGTACTTAAAAGAGTCCATGTGGGAACTAACTCGGCCTAATTAACGCGTCAACCTAAACTAGTGCTGTGCCGGATGGCCAATATAATTCCTTTCTTTAAATCTGGGGATAAGTAAAATAACTGCCCAATAAGCCAGACGTCAATACTAGGCAAAGTGTTAGAATCAATTATAGCCGATATTTCAATTAGTCACCTAGGGGCTCTGGTGGTCTGGTGGCTAAAGCTCTCGCTTCACACGGCGAGGGCCTGGGTTCGATTCCCAGCCAGGGCAGAAACATTGGGCGTGTTTCTTTACACCTGTTGTCTATGTTCCCCATCAGTAAAATGGGTACCTGGGTGTTAGTCGACTGGTGTGAGTCGCATCCTAGGACACTGACCTAATCTGCCCGAAATACTCAGCATAACAAGGGACTTTCTATATAGTAGTATGTCACTGATGTCAGCTAGGCCTGTATACCATGTACATGTACTTGTAGTAAATAAAGATATTATTATTATATTATTATTATTATTATTATTAATATTGATAATTTGATTAATAATTCTCAACACGGATTCACAAGAGGTCGTTCCTGCCTGTCAAATTTACTGACGTTCTTTATCCCTTTAGCTGTTAAACCATTGATCAACACATCTCCGCTAGCGCTTCCAATATTTCAAAAATGAGGTTAATTTTCTGTGTGTAATAAGACCCAAACAATTTTAAGGTGAGTACTTAATGAGATATAAAGCCGTGGAGTTGGCTCTGGATGCTCACTTGACTGCATCAAGGAGTCCTGCCACTTGCACAAGTGTTCCACATGTACCCTTTTCCTTTTATTTTAATTTACGTAGTTGTTTGTTCTAATAATTACAATTTATAGTAGTTCTTGTGATTTCATAGTAATTCGTTGCTTTGACACAAATATTAGGTACATAAATACTGATCAAAGTCACAATCACAATGACAGGTGAACATGTCCACCTGTCTGGGTCATATACTATTGTCTAAAAATATATACAAAATATTTATAGTTCCTAGCAATGTTTTTAGATGCACCACCTAACACAAGGAGTATACTGCCTAACAACCTACCACCACCACCATTAATACTTCCACCTCTCCCATCTAATGAACATTTTCCCTCACATCTGTGGACCAGTACTGTGCTTATGGTTACGAGACATAAGCAAGACTGTGCCAAGGAATACACACATTTCAGCCACAGTTTTACCTTTCCACTTTTGCAGCTGTGACGATGCTGCAACATGTGTAACACCTGTTCGTCTAGCTAACGATCAGGGTCATGAACGGCTCTTGTCTGATAGAGAGAGCCAGAGCCAGAGCCAGAGCCAGAGCCAGAGCCAGCCACACACCCAACCGACCCGTATTTACACATGTTGCAGAATCGTCTCTCTCTACTAACTCAAGGGACTCACCGGTGATAGGACATTCTGGCAGGATGACACTCAAGAAAGGATGTGGCACAAATGTTGTCCATGAATTATCATCGAGGTTTTTGATATGTCCTCGACCACTTATGACCACAAGCATCTCAAAGCCACTAAACTCTGGGTTAACATCACCTTTCTCGATAAAGGAGAATATTAATATAACATGGAGTTAGTATAACCCTGGTGTTAGCCTCGCTGTTTGCTGTATCTGATGATTAATTGAACTGGTGTTCCCTGATAGCGGGGAGGACAGTGTATCTCCTGTGGGCGCTATCTTGCCTGGGTGAGTTAAAGATGTTACCTGTACGGCATCTGCAGTTTCTAATGAAGTGGCTAACGCGTCGGTCTGGAGCTTTACGACTCTCTAACCGCGGGTTCTAACCCCACCCGTGGTGTGGTTTGTCTGCAATCGTGTCATTACGATTTCGTGAGTCATTTAGAACATATTTGTTTCATGAAAGAGCATTCTTCCTCAAGAACTTCACTACTGCAGATTCGAAGGTCACGAAGATGCCTGGTTACAGTTTAGTTTAACATCTTTATTATGCAGCCCATACCCATCCTGTGGGCGGTAGTCAAAAGATTACAGAGGTACATAATGGGTCCAGGGACTGGACCCCAAAGTTTTTATAGCTGAGCAAGTTACAAAGGTAATGAACTCACAAGTTACAAAGGTAATGAACTCACAAGTTACAAAGGTAATTAACTCACAAGTTACAAAGGTAATGAACTCACAAGTTACAAAGGTAATTAACTCACAAGTTACAAAGGTAATGAACTCACAAGTTACAAAGGTAATGAACTCACAAGTCACAAAGGTAATTAACTCACAAGTTACAAAGGTAATGAACTCAAGTTACAAAGGTAATGAACTCACAAGTTACAAAGGTAATTAACTCACAAGTTACAAAGGTAATGAACTCACAAGTTACAAAGGTAATGAACTCACAAGTTACAAAGGTAATGAACTCACAAGTTACAAAGGTAATGAACTATTCACACAGCTACACCTGATCACAATTACAATGAGTTATTAATGCAAATATTTGGTTACGCCACTTTTAGTACTGGTGTAGTAGTGAGAGATGAAGAAAATCATGTTGGTTGGTCGGTTTTCGGTGGACTTTAAAACAAAGTTGGTGGTCAGCTTTGCAGAGAAGAACATCAAAGAAAGGAAGAGTGTTATTGAATTCTTCTTCTTCTAGTGTGAACTGGATTGAGGGCTCGACCTGGTTGAGCTTGTGTTGGAGAGCTTGAACGTTGAAGCGTCTGGGAGTTATAATGAGAATATAGTCAACGTCAACATAATGGAGCTAAGTGACAGTGGAGGGAATACTAGAGTTTATCGCTTTGCTTCTAGACGTTCCATGTGTAGGTTCGTCAGTACGGCACTAAGTGGGAAACTCATGGGTAGTCCAAAAGTCTATTGAAAAAGATGATTTTCAGAAGAGAAAAATGTAAAACCAACATTTCAATAAGGACGATGAACTCATTGGATGGAACAAGAAGATCGACAGAGTTGTAAATTTTCTGGCACAGGAGATCAGTGACTTATGTTGTGGGTACTTTGGTAAATAGGGATGTCACATCTAGGCTGCAGAGTTTCTTGTTCCTGATATTAATGTTGCAGATGCAATCCATCTCAACATCCACCACCATCAAAGACATTGCCAATAAGAGATACCACAAGGTTCAATCCTCTGTAGGGGTATACATAATCCCTTGCAACGCTTGCAACCAATCATACGTGATCAAGACATCCAATGACCTCCAAACACGTATTTCACGAAGAACACTCATATTCAAGCAGAATGATTGGATGAATGCTTGTGTTTTACACCGAACCTTCCAAAACCATTTAATCAACTACATAGACATAAAATTCATCATCAGGATTTTGGAATCATCTTTATATCCAACAGTTTCATCCAGAACAATGGCTTTTACAACATATTATATACTTATTGATCCTCTTTTTCCTAAAATATGTATTACCTATAACCAAACCCCTTTCTATACAAAGTTCAATCAAAGGGTTTCCATTATCATTTACACCTGGCACCCAAAACTTACCTACCACACCCTCTCTAATGTTTCTCCTAATTTAGCATTTAGGTCCCTTACCACAATTACTCTCTCACTTCCTATACACTCCTTAACATCTCCCAATATATATATATATATATATATATATATATATATATATATATATATATATATATATATATATATATATATTACATCTGAAGAAGTAGTAAAATGCTGTAAAAATCCCTCGATAATATGTTGTGGTTATGTTGTCAGATGTGTTGGTTCTGGACAGTGGTTGAGGTGTGAGTGTGTGTCTGGGTGGACAGGAGCTGCGTGTGCCACACCAACCACACCGTCAACCTTCTACGTCAACAGCTACGTCAAGTTGGCGTTGTCCTTCACTCCTCTCGGCTACTCCACCTCCATCACACTCAGGTATATTGTTATCACTCAGGTGCCTCTATGACACTGGTTCCTCTATGATAATCAGGTTCCTCTATGACACTCAGGTGCCTCTATGACACTGGTTCCTCTATGATAATCAGGTTCTTCTATGACACTCAGGTGCCTCTATGACACTGGTTCCTCTATGACACTGGTTCCTCTATGACACTCAGGTTCCTCTATGACACTCAGATGCCTCTATGACACTGGTTCCTCTATGACACTAGTTCCTCTATGACACTCAGGTGCCTCTATGACACACAGGTTCCTCTATGACACTCAGCTTCCTCAGTGACACTGGATCCTCTATGACACTCAGGCTCCTTTATGACACTCAGGTGCCTCTATGACACTCAGCTTCCTCAGTGACACTGGATCCTCTATGACACTCAGGTTCCTCTATGACACTCAGCTTCCTCAATGACACTCAGGTTCCATTATGACACTCAGGTGCCTCTTATTGCACTCATGTGCCTCTATGACGCTCAGGTGCCTGTATGACACTCAGGTACCTCTATGACACTTAGGTACCTATGTAACAATCAGGTTCCTCTATACCACCCAGGTACCACTATAACACTCAGGTACCACTATAAAACTCAGGTTCCTCTATAACACTCAGGTACATCTGTAACACTCAGGTACCTCTGTAACACTCAGGTACCTCTATAACAATCAGGTACCTCTATAACACACAGGTACCTCTATAACACTCAAGTACCTCTATAACACTCAGGTACCTCTATAACACTCAGGTACCTCTATGACACTCAGGTGCCTCTATGACACTCAGGTGCCTCTATGACACTCAGGTGCCTCTATGACACTCAGGTGCCTCTATAACAATCAGGTGTTTTAATAAACAGTTTAAAATACTGACAAGCAACATTATGGAAATATTTCACCAGAGAGAGTGACTTCTTCAGTCCAATGTACAGAAAGGTGGAAGATGAAAAGGAGTTTGAGGTAATCAGTCCCTCGACCTCCATCACTATCATGTTCCTCCGTCACTATCATGTTCCTCTATCACTATTATGTTCCTTAATCACTATCATGTTCATCCGTCACTATCATGTTCCTTCATCACTGTCATGTTCCTCCCTCATTATCATGTTCCTCCATCACTATTATGTTCCTCCATCACTATCATGTTCCTCCATCACTATTATGTTCCTCCATCACTATCATGTTCCTCCATCACTATCATGTTCCTTCATCACTGTCATGTTCCTCCATCATTATCATGTTCCTCCATCATTATCATGTTCCTCCATCACTATCATGGTCCTCCATCACTATCATGTTCCTCCATCATTATCATGTTCCTCCATCACTATCATGTTCCTCCATCACTATTATGTTCCTCCATCACTATCATGTTCCTCCATCACTATCATGTTCCTTCATCACTATCATGTTCCTTCATCACTGTCATGTTCCTCCATCATTATCATGTTCCTCCATCACTATCATGTTCCTCCATCCCTATCATGTTCCTTCATCACTGTCATGTTCCTCCATCATTATCATGTTCCTTCATCACTATCATGGTCCTCCATCACTATCATGTTCCTCCATCACTATCATATTCCTCCATCACTATCATGGTCCTCCATCACTATCATGGTCCTCCATCACTATCATGTTCCTCCATCACTATCATGTTCCTCCATCACTATCATGTTCCTCGATCACTATCATGGTCCTCCATCACTATCATGGTCGTCCATCACTATCATGTTCCTCCATCACTATCATGTTCCTCCATCACTATTATGTTCCTCCATCACTATCATGTTCCTCCATCACTATCATGTTCCTTCATCACTATCATGTTCCTCCATCACTATCATGTTCCTCCATCACTATCATGTTCCTCCATCACTATCATGTTCCTCCATCACTATCATGTTCCTCCATCACTATCATGTTCCTCCATCACTATCATGTTCCTCCATCACTATCATGTTCCTTCATCACTGTCATGTTCCTCCATCATTATCATGTTCCTCCATCACTATCATGTTCCTCCATCACTATCCTGTTCCTTCATCACTGTCATGTTCCTCCATCATTATCATGTTCCTCCATCACTATCATGGTCCTCCATCACTATCATGTTCCTCCATCACTGTCATGTTCCTCCATCATTTTCATGTTCCTCCATCACTATCATTGTCCTCCATCACTATCATGTTCCTCCATCACTATCATGTTCCTCCATCACTATCATGGTCCTCCACCACTATCATGGTCCTCCATCACTATCATGTTCCTCCATCACTATCATTGTCCTCCATCACTATCATGTTCCTCCATCACTATCATTGTCCTCCATCACTATCATGTTCCTTCATCACTATCATGTTCCTTCATCACTGTCATGTTCCTCCATCATTATCATGTTCCTCCATCACTATCATGTTCCTCCATCACTGTCATGTTCCTCCATCACTATCATGGTCCTCCATCAATATCATGTTCCTCCATCACTATCATGTTCCTCCATCACTATCATAATCCTTCATCACTGTCATGTTCCTCCATCATTATCATGTTCCTCCATCACTATCATGTTCCTCCATCACTATCATGTTCCTTCATCACTGTCATGTTCCTCCATCATTATCATGTTCCTCCATCACTATCATGGTCCTCCATCACTATCATGTTCCTCCATCACTGTCATGTTCCTCCATCATTATCATGTTCCTCTATCACTATCATTGTCCTCCATCACTATCATGTTCCTCCATCACTATCATGTTCCTCCATCACTATCACGGTCCTTCATCCCTATCATGGTCCTACATCACTATCATGTTCCTCCATCACTATCATTGTCCTCCATCACTATCATGTTCCTCCATCACTATCATTGTCCTCCATCACTATCATGTTCCTTCATCACTATCACGTTCCTTCATCACTGTCATGTTCCTCCATCAATATCATGTTCCTCCATCACTATCATGTTCCTCCATCACTATCATGTTCCTCCATCACTATCATGTTCCTCCATCACTATCATGTTCCTCTATCACTATCATGTTCCTCCATCACTATCATGTTCCTCCATCACTATCATGGTCCTCCATCAATATCATGTTCCTCCATCATTATCATGTTCCTCCATCACTATCATATTCCTCCATCACTATCATGTTCCTACATCACTATCATGGTCCTCTATCACTATCATGTTCCTCCATCAATATCATGTTCCTCCATCACTATCATGGTCCTCCATCACTATCATGTTCCTCCATCACTATCATGGTCCTCTATCACTGTCATGGTCCTCCTTCACTGTCATGTTCCTCCATCATTATCATGTTCCTCCATCACTATCATGTTCCTTCATCACTGTCATGTTCCTCCATCACTATCATGTTCCTCTATCACTATCATGTTCCTCCATCACTATCATGTTCCTCCATCACTATCATGTTCCTCCATCACTATCATGGTTCCTCCATCACATATCATGTTCCTCCATCATCTATCATGTTCCTCCATCACTATCATGTTCGTCCATCACTATCATGTTCCTCCATCACTATCATGTTCCTCCATCACTATCATGTTCCTCCATCACTATCATGTTCCTCCATCACTATCATGTTCCTCCATCACTATCATGTTCTTCCATCACTATCATGTTCCTCCATCACTATCATGTTCCTCCATCACTATCATGTTCCTCCATCACTATCATGTTCCTCCATCACTATCATGTTCCTCCATCACTATCATGTTCCTCCATCACTATCATGTTCCTCCATCACTATCATGGTCCTCCATCACTATCATGTTCCTCCATCACTATCATGTTCCTCCATCACTATCATGTTCTCCATCACTATCATGTTCCTCCATCACTATCATGGTCCTCCATCACTATCATGTTCCTCCATCACTATCATGTTCTTCCATCACTATCATGTCCTCCATCACTATCATGTTCCTCACATCACTATCATGTTCCTCCATCACTATCATGTTCCTCCATCACTATCATGTTCCTCCATCACTATCATGTTCCTCCATCACTATCATGTTCCTCCATCATATCATGTTCTCCATCACTATCATGTTCCTCCATCACTATCATGTTCCTCCATCACTATCATGTTCCTCCATCACTTCATGTTCTTCATCACTATCATGTTCCTCCATCACTATCATGTTCCTCCATCACTATCATTTCCACCACATCACAGCACAAAACACAAACACACAAACTCACACACACACAAACACCACCACACACAACACACACACACACACAACCACACACACACACACCACACACACACACACACACACACACATCATAGAGTTGTCAGGAAGTGGAATAGCCTAGAAAGTGACGTAGTGGAGGCAGGAACCATACATAGTTTTAAGACGAGGTTTGATAAAGCTCATGGAGCAGGGAGAGAGAGGACGTAGTAGCAATCAGGGAAGAGTCGGGGCCAGGAGCTATGAATCGACCCCTGCAACCACAAATAGGTGAGTACAAATAGGTGAGTACACACACACACTGTACCAAGCATACTGCCTGAGGCTGACATCAACAGTATAACTGCTGCAGGAAGCACGCGGACCAGCTTTCAGGAGCCTAAGCCAGGAGTAATTTATGATACTGAATACAGCGTATGCCAGGCTTATACTGGAGTATGCAGCACCATTATGGAGCCCACACACGATCAATGAGAGACTAAGGGAGCTAAACCTGAGTTAGGAACTGACATGGGCTTCAGCGTCAGATTGTTCGAGAGAGGGAAACTTGAACACAAAGGCATAGCTGGAAGTTGAAAGCACAGATGAGTCACAAGGATGTTAGGAAGTATTTCTTTAGCTCCAGAGTAATCACCATATGGAGTGGTGACAGTAGGAGCCTTATTATACCTCTTTAAGAAGAGATATAATAAGGCTTTCAAAAATAGGACGGCAAGAACCCAGTTGAAGAGGCATACTGGTGAACACACACACAACCGAACACCATAGCTAACAACAAAACTAACTGAAATTATAGCATATGTTATATTCGAAGCAGGAGATCAAATAATGAAGAAAGAGGAAACAGAATAGGGTAGAAGAAATATTTACAATAAGAAACCAGTGGAGTTCTGGGGAGATGAGAGAGCTATGTAGAGGTGAGTCGAAAGACAACACAATAAGCAATATCAACACTGGAGAATATTAAGAAGTAAGAGTGATCTGTAACCCAAGATCAAAATGGGAAGAGGACCACATAAACACTGGTTGACAAGACAGCTGAAGAAGTACTATTTGTGTGGGTGCTGTCAGCGACAGAATGACTTGTGTTGGTGCTGTCAGCGACAGAATGACTTGTGTTGGTGCTGTCAGCGACAGAATGACTTGTGTTGGTGCTGTCAGTGACAGAATGACTTGTGTTGGTGCTGTCAGTGACAGAATGACTTGTGTTGGTGCTGTCAGTGACAGAATGACTTGTATTGGTGCTGTCAGTGACAGAATGACTTGTGTTGGTGCTGTCAGTGACAGAATGACTTGTGTTGGTGCTGTCAGTGACAGAATGACTTGTGTTGGTGCTGTCAGTGACAGAATGACTTGTATTGGTGCTGTCAGTGACAGAATGACTTGTATTGGTGCTGCCAGCGACAGAATGACTTGTATTGGTGCTGTCAGCGACAGAATGACTTGTGTTGGTGCTGTCAGCGACAGAATGACTTGTGTTGGTGCTGTTAGTGACAGAATGACTTGTGTTGGTGCTGTCAGTGACAGAATGACTTGTATTGGTGCTGTCAGTGACAGAATGACTTGTATTGGTGCTGCCAGCGACAGAATGACTTGTATTGGTGCTGTCAGCGACAGAATGACTTGTGTTGGTGCTGTCAGCGACAGAATGACTTGTGTTGGTGCTGTTAGTGACAGAATGACTTGTGTGGGTGCTGTCAGTGACAGAATGACTTGTGTGGGTGCTGTCAGTGACAGAATGACTTGTATTGGTGCTGTCAGCGACAGAATGACTTGTATTGGTGCTGTCAGTGACAGAATGACTTGTGTTGGTGCTGTCAGTGACAGAATGACTTGTGTGGGTGCTGTCAGTGACAGAATGACTTGTATTGGTGCTGTCAGCGACAGAATGACTTGTATTGGTGCTGTCAGTGACAGAATGACTTGTGTTGGTGCTGTCAGTGACAGAATGACTTGTGTTGGTGCTGTCAGTGACAGAATGACTTGTGTTGGTGCTGTCAGTTACACAATGACTTGTGTGGGTGCTGTCAGTGACAGAATGACTTGTGTTGGTGCTGTCAGTGACAGAATGACTTGTGTTGGTGCTGTCAGTGACAGAATGACTTGTGTTGGTGCTGTCAGTGACACAATGACTTGTGTGGGTGCTGTCAGTGACAGAACGACTTGTGTTGGTGCTGTCAGTGACAGAATGACTTGTGTTGGTGCTGTCAGTGACAGAATGACTTGTGTTGGTGCTGTCAGTGACAAAATGACTTGTGTTGGTGCTGTCAGTGACACAATGACTTGTGTTGGTGCTGTCAGTTACACAATGACTTGTGTGGGTGTTGTCAGTGACAGAATGACTTGTGTTGGTGCTGTCAGTGACAGAATGACTTGTGTTGGTGCTGTCATTGACAGAATGACTTGTGTTGGTGCTGTCAGTGACAGAATGACTTGTGTTGGTGCTGTCAGTGACAAAATGACTTGTGTTGGTGCTGTCAGTGACACAATGACTTGTGTTGGTGCTGTCAGTTACACAATGACTTGTGTGGGTGCTGTCAGTGACAGAATGACTTGTGTTGGTGCTGTCAGTGACAGAATGACTTGTGTTGGTGCTGTCAGTTACACAATGACTTGTGTGGGTGCTGTCAGTGACAGAATGACTTGTACTCACCTAATTGTACTCACCTAATTGTGGTTGCAGGGTTCGAGACTCAGCTCCTGGCCCCGCCTCTTCTCTGTCCGCTACTGGGTCTCTGCTCTCCCTGCTCCATGAGCTTTATCATACCTCGTCTTAAAACTGTGTATGGTTCCTGCCTCCACTATATCTTTCTCTAGACTATTCCACTTCCTGACTACTCTGTGGCTGAAGAAATGCTTCCTAACATCCCGTTGACTCATCTGAGTCTTCAGCTTCCAGTTGTGTCCCCTTGTTTCTGTGTTTCCTCTCTGGAACATCCTGTCACTGTCTACCTTGTCAATTCCCCTCAGTATTTTGTATGTCGTTATCATGTATCCTCTGACCCTTCTCTCCTCCAGTGTTGTTAGTCCTATTTCCCTCAACCTTTCTTCATAAGACAGACCCCTGAGTTGTGGAACTAACCTTGTCGCTAACCTTTGCACTTTCTCTAGTTTCTTTACGTGCTTGACCAGGTGTGGGTTCCAGACTGGTGCTGCATACTCTAGTATGGGCCTGACGTACACGGTGTACAGTGTCTTGAACGATTCCTTGTTAAGGTAACGGAACGCTAATCTTGTGTTGGTGCTGTCAGTGACAGAATGACTTGTGTTGGTGCTGTCAGTGACAGAATGACTTGTGTTGGTGCTGTCAGTGACACAATGACTTGTGTGGGTGCTGTCAGTGACAGAATGACTTGTGTTGGTGCTGTCAGTGACAGAATGACTTGTGTTGGTGCTGTCAGTGACAGAATGACTTGTGTTGGTGCTGTCATTGACAGAATGACATGTGTTGGTGCTGTCAGTGACAGAATGACTTGTGTGGGTGCTGTCAGTGACAGAATGACTTGTGTTGGTGCTGTCATTGACAGAATGACTTGTGTTGGTGCTGTCAGCGACAGAATGACTTGTGTTGGTGCTGTCAGTGACAGAATGACTTGTGTTGGTGCTGTCAGTGACACAATGACTTGTGTGGGTGCTGTCAGTGACAGAATGACTTGTGTTTCTGCTGTCAGTGACAGAATGACTTGTGTTGGTGCTGTCATTGACAGAATGACATGTGTTGGTGCTGTCAGTGACAGAATGACTTGTGTTGGTGCTGTCATTGACAGAATGACATGTGTTGGTGCTGTCAGTGACAGAATGACTTGTGTTGGTGCTGTCATTGACATAATGACTTGTGTTGGTGCTGTCAGTTACAGAATGACTTGTGTTGGTGCTGTCATTGACAGAATGACTTGTGTTGGTGCTGTCATTGACAGAATGACATGTGTTGGTGCTGTCAGTGACAGAATGACTTGTGTGGGTGCTGTCAGTGACAGAATGACTTGTGTTGGTGCTGTCATTGACAGAATGACTTGTGTTGGTACTGTCAGTGACAGAATGACTTGTGTTGGTGCTGTCATTGACAGAATGACTTGTGTTGGTGCTGTCATTGACAGAATGACTTGTGTTGGTACTGTCAGTGACAGAATGACTTGTGTTGGTGCTGTCATTGACAGAATGACTTGTGTTGGTGCTGTCATTGACAGAATGACTTGTGTTGGTGCTGTACCCAACTATCTGCTGTATTCACCCACCTGTTGGAAAAATTTTCTTGTTTCAGGTTCCGAACGAGACAACAAGGAGGGCAGCTGTTAAGGCTGTCTTCACAGCATGGTCGAGACAGCTTCAGCCTGCAGCTGCTTCAAGGACAGCTGTGTGTACTGTTGCAGTTCCAGCCTGACCCAGTGAAGGCACTCTGTCTGTCACTAGCTCAGGTTAATGATGGCCGCTGGCATGCAGTTACGGCTGCCAGGTGAGAGAGAGAGAGAGAGAGAGAGAGAGAGGGGAGGGAGAGAGAGAGTGAGAGAGAGAAAGAGAGAGAGGGGGGGAGAAAGAGAGGGGAGGGAGTGAGAGAAAGCGAGGGAGGGAGAGAAAGAGAGGGGGAGGGAGGGAGAGAAAGCGAGGGAGGGAGAGAAAGAGAGGGGGGGAGGGAGAGAAAGCGAGGGAGGGAGAAAAAGAGAGAGAGAAAGATTCCTATAATTCCCTCGCTTCCTCTTTCATTCACAGACATGGATCGGCGACATTCCTTCTTGTGGACGACGGGGATGGTGACCTGTACAATGCGTCCATGTCGTTAGAGGGACGCCAGCTGCTGGAAGTGGACACCGTGGAGGGCGTCTACGTTGGGGGGACACCAGAATACGTCAGCGTCAACGTCGTGCAGATTCAGAGCGACTTCCACGACGGTGAGCAAAGCCTGACAGAAGTCGCTGTGTAATGGTACTCATGTCTTAATACATTTCCTAAGTACATACAATGTTCTTCTGCCATCTCACTCCTCTACTCTTGCGACTTTAATCATTCACGAGTGAACTAACGTAAGTTTAAAGTTAGGTTCATAGAAGTGTCTGATAAGACAGATGTAATCTACCCATCTTCTTCAAATCTGCCGAAGATTTGGATCCTTTAATTTAACAAGAAGATTGTTGTGTGATAGATATTAATTGCTCGTCAGGTTGTATTGACGACCTGAGGATCCTCGGGAGGACTCTGCCTCTGCCCTCTGCTGTCAACAAGACAACATGGGGAGAAGTGGGCACTTTCAAGAATGTAGAAAGTGGGTGTGTTGCCCCTCCTGTCTGTAACAACGTCACCTGTGCCCCTCCACTCTCGTGTGTCGATACGTGGAGGTCTTACCAATGTGGGTGAGTAACTTGTGTAGGCTTCTAAGAGGCGTGTGAGTTTCCCTGTCTCCTAATATCATGTTTATTTTCCCCTATAATATACCTTGTCCATAATTATTATTACATTTGCTTTGTCTGTTTTCGTAAGGTGAAGTCCAGGATCTTTCATTAATTCATGGTATAACTTAACAAATCTTTAATGACAATTGTGTTGTTGAGGACTGAGTGAAGCTCACACCTCTACAACACAACTCACACCTCTACAACACAATTGTCATCAAAGATTTGTTAAGTTATACCATGAATTAAGGAAAGATCCTGGACTTCACCTTACGAAACAGACAAAGCAAATGCGATAGTAATTATGGACAAGGTAGATTATAGTGGAAAATTAACATATTAGAAAACAGGGGAAATGACGTGCCCCTTAAGAGCACTTGTGGGGACTATTCTAGTAAAGATGAACATTTTTAACATATACGTAACTGCTGTTGCCCTCATCATATAACTCACTCTCTCAAAATGGCAATGTAAAGTTTAATATAAATATTAATTATAAGACCCTGATTGTTGGGGATGTTTTTAGGTGCGGCGAGGGACGAGTCTTGAGTAACAGCAATATTACCAGCAACAACAGTAACAGCAACAGGAGCAGCATAAACAGCAGAAGCAAGGTGACGTGTGAGGACCAGGACGAGTGTATGTGGCATCCTTGTCTTAATGGAGGCTCCTGTTTCAACACACCTGGTAGGTAAACACTGGCAATGGCCGACACGTGGAAATAGAGCATGAAGAGGTTAGTAAATACACGACTGTGTATGGCAGACGAGCACCACGAGGTCAGACTCGGACAGATCATATATGAGGTCATGAAACTGCGACATCAAGTATAGGTGAGGTCAGGTGGTGGTGAGAGTAAAGGGTGGAGGTAAAGGTGACAACTTTACGTTTATTATATAAATCTAAGACCTTGCGGTAATAGGTTCAACCAACATGTACATGTGGTTTTGACGAGGAGGTTCACATCTGTTTACAATGTTCTGAATCTGGTCCTGTAATAATACACGTAATAATATCTTTATTTACTACATGTACATGTAATTTACTGTTTAGAAATTTACAATTTACGATTCATTTTGTAATTAATAATGAGAAAGATGGTATGGATACATTCTGTATTCGTCTGTCATTCAACTTTATGCTAATTCAAGTACATGTGAGGATTGTCTTTTAAAGTATATTAGTATCATAAGATGTATTATAATGTACATTCATAATGTAATGATATATTGTTTGCGTATTGCAAGTGGATACGTGTGTGGTCCAGGATACATTCATAATGTGATAAGCATAGTGTGTGCTGACTGCAGGTGGATACGTGTGCGCCTGTGGTACAGGATACAGCGGGCAGCAGTGTCAGCTGGCAGACGCGGGCGAAACATCTATGAAACTCTCCTTGGGAGCCCTTGTTGCCATCCTTGTGTGGTGTGTCTTCCTCCTGCGTGAGTCTCCTTCTCTTTTAGTCCTATTTGGTATCTTATTTAAAATAAATTAGCAATATCTGTAATACACATCAAAGATCAGATCCTCTAAGAGCAGTCTGTCCATCCCTGCAAACAGTGTTTCAGTACCAGACATACCAGACATACCAGACATACCAGACATACCTGACATACCAGACATACCTGACATACCAGACATACCAGACATACCAGACATGACATACCAGACATACCAGACATACCAGACATACCAGACATACCTGACATACCAGACATACCAGACATGACATACCAGACATACCAGACATACCAGACATACCTGACATACCAGACATACCAGACATACCAGACATACCAGACATACCAGACATACCTGACATGCCAGACATACCAGACATACCAGACATACCAGACATACCTGACATGCCAGACATGCCAGACATGCCAGACATGCCAGACATACCTGACATACCTGACATGTCAGACATACCAGACATACCAGACATACCAGACATACCAGACATACCAGACATACCAGACATACCTGACATACCAGACATACCAAACATACCAGACATACCTGACATACCAGACATACCTGACATACGAGACATACCAGACATACCAGACATACCAGACATACCTGACATACCAGACATACCAGACATACCAGACATACCAGACATACCTGACATACCAGACATACCAGACATACCTGACATACCAGACATACCAGACATACCAGACATACCTGACATACCTGACATACCAGACATACCAGACATACCAGACATACCAGACATACTAGACATACCAGATATACCTGACATGCCAGACATACCAGACATACCTGACATACCTGACATACCAGACATACCAGACATACCTGACATACCTGACATACCTGACATACCAGACATACCAGATATACCTGACATGCCAGACATACCAGACATACCTGACATACCTGACATACCAGACATACCTGACATACCAGACATACCAGACATACCAGACATACCAGACATACCAGACATACCAGACATACCTGACATACCTGACATACCAGACATACCAGACATACCAGACATACCAGACATACCAGATATACCAGATATACCAGACATACCAGACATACCAGACATACCAGATATACCTGTCATACCAGACATACCAGACATACCAGACATACCAGACATACCAGACATACCAGACATACCAGACATACCAGATATACCTGTCATACCTGTCATATGATTGAAACATGGTACCTCTACGTGTGTAGCTACTCTGCTTACCAACATTCCCTCTCTCAATATCAACATTCTTGCAATACGTGTCAACATTGCCAGCTTTACATATCAATTATCATTTCCTGAATACCAACATTTCTGCTACAAATAGCAATATTACTGTTCTAAATGTCAGCTTTCCCACCCTGACTGTCAGCATTACTTCCATGACTGTCAGCATTACTTCCATGACCATCAGCATTACTTCCATGACCATCAGCATTACTTCCATGACCATCAGCATTACTTCCATGACCATCAGCATTACTTCCATGACCATCAGCATTACTTCCATGACCATCAGCATTACTTCCATGACCATCAGCATTACTTCCATGACCATCAGCATTTCTTCCATGACCATCAGCATTACTTCCATGACCATCAGCATTACTTCCATGACCATCAGCATTACTTCCATGACCATCAGCATTACTTCCATGACCATCAGCATTTCTTCCATGACCATCAGCATTACTTCCATGACCATCAGCATTACTTCCATGACCATCAGCATTACTTCCATGACCATCAGCATTACTTCCATGACCATCAGCATTTCTTCCATGACCATCAGCATTACTTCCATGACTGTCATCATTACTACAGTCAATGTCAACAAATGTTCCCGTGAATACCAACTATATTACCCAACCTGTGAACACTGCAACACTACGTGTGAACAAAATGGACACATGAACACAATGACTTCATCAGTCCAATACAAAGAAGAATAACACCAGTCCGTCAGCCTGGAGTCGATGTAATCAGTCCACCAATCTTAAATCGACTACACTCTGAGGGACTGATTACCTCAATCTCATTTTGATCTTCACCATTCTTCTTTGTATTGGACTGATGAAGTCAGTGTAGCGAAACGTTTCCACCTGAACTATACGCAAGTGTTGCTCATGTGTCTTAATTTGTCGGTTCTCTGAGCCATTTATCTACTACGTGTGGAAGGTTCTTCTCTTGCAGTGTTGATGTGTGGATTCCTGATGCACCACCATCATAAAAGATCTGTGCTGCGCCGAGGTGTTGGGGCGAGTGTGAAGGAATCCGTCAGGAAGGAGGACTCCTCCTGCCCTTGCACACACACACCACACCTGCTGCAACTGCAGCTTCTCAAGCCTCCCAGAGCCAACGGCCAGGCGGCCTGGACCACCAGGAACCCAAATATTGCTGGTAAGATGACAGAATCTTTGAGAAAATGAGTTGATTAAAAAAACGAAACAATACATGGGACAGAATCACAGGGAAAAAATTACAATACACTGAAAGGCAATCCGCCTTTGACTTAATCAAAGGTTATCCACTTGTAATCTATAATTTATTAGTTTTCAACGTCTCTCGTGTTTTTCTTTTCTCTCTCTCTCTCTCATTCTTTTCCATGTATTATTTCATGATTTCATTTTCAATGTGTTTGTGATTTCTTCCAGCAGTAATATTGTTATTGACATTTTTCCCAACACGTGATTCTGAAGAACTTTTTTATATGTAATAATGACAGAATTACCGACAAAATGTTAGGTAAATGGACACATGTGCAACTAATGTTACATTTTATTGTGGCAGTGTTTCGCTCTCCAAGAGCTTTGTCAAGCCGTTACTGGTAACGGCTTGACAATAAAATCCCACATTAGTTGCATCTGTGTCCATTTACCTAAGAGCTTCCATATGACGTCAGTCTTAAGTAGTGTATTCTCGTGGTCGCCAGACGTGGATGTTCTTCAAGTAGACGCCGCTTCTGTTACCAGCAGTATGGAAGACCAGAAACGCAATATTACCTCCACACCAGTGGCGGGGCTCTCACTGCTAGGAGATAAGGGAAAAGAGACGATAGAGAGGAGCATAAATGGATCAAGTCGAGGAGGAGGAACTACGATGCCAAGTGCGAGCGATGACCTCAGGAACTATGCTTACGAAGGTGAAGGTTCTTCCCCAGGATCACTCTCCTCGTGTAAGTCCTGACCCAGGAACCTGGTGAGAGCATTGATGTCCTGTAACGAAGTCATACAAATATCTGTCTGCTTTAAATCATTACACTGATATACCTAAAATGCAGCACTTAAATATCAGATGGTGCACACATATACATTAAAACGTATGATTTTACTGCACTGTTGGCTTGTGGCGCAGGTCTGGAGAGTTGCAGCGGAAGTGGCAAGTTTTTGGACGGATTCCGGGAGGTGGCTCACATGCTGGAGTCGTGACACTCGCCTAGCCTCGCTCGATCACCTCCATCACACACCAAAACAAAGATCACTGTGTCTGGAGGCAGTTCAGACACTCCAACTACCTACTTAGATCCCCTACCACCATCAGTTAGCGGGAAAATACGTACAAGTAATGAATTTGTTGTCACGGCTACGACAGAAGACCCTCCTTGTGCCTTGAGCATAAAAGATAGTTTGTTTTGATTTTTTTGTGTGTGTGAAATACCTACAGATTAAATACTAAAATAAATATTTGTTAGATAACTTATTTCTTATTTAACGTTAATATTTTACCTGGAATAAAAACATGTTTATCTTGAGATATGTATTTATTAAACTAACACCTTCATCTCTCAACACATGCAGACTCTCTCTGAAAGGTTCCACATGTATAACGTTTCCTCAATAGTCTTTGCAGGTATTTTGAACACAGGTATTGTGTTCATAATACTTGTAATGGTTATTCAAGAAACATTATATAACAGTTATATAACGTGTTGTACCTGGCTATAATACCTGCAAGGAAACAATAAGGCAATCAAGATATGTTAAGAACAAAAGAATCCACCGAAGAGTTGTTTTTGAGTAGCCATATATTCCTACCACCACTGTTATTTACAGTATGTAAATGAGATTTAGGCAGATACTATAATATAAAGTAGGCAATTTAACAGTCAAGAAAGATAGAAGAATACTGTCACTGGCTGTATCTTATACACCTACACAGAGGACAGAACTCTAGTATGTGTTAATTTAACTGAAAGCAAGTGAGGGACTGACCTCCAAGGCGAATTCGAGTTACAAGGAAAGTTAGATTGGAGCCCACTCCTTCACTCTGGTTGTTATTTACAAATGGAAGATACTCTCCACTGAGAGTAAGGGGCCCCTTCACTCACATCAGCAACAGGCTACCAAGTTTTAGGTAATTCCATCAGATGAGTAGCGTGCCAACATAGCATAATTAAAGATAACAAATAGTACTGTCTTTCCTCTCTAACACCCTTCCCAACTGGCAGTGCTCGACAGAATAGTAAAGTTCTCTAGGGAAGATAAAGCGTGTTTAAAGATAGGTTACTTTAAGACCATGGCAATAAAAAGTTCTTGAACTGACACACTAATTAGTTAATCACCTTGTTAGTCAAAATCCACTCTAAGTACCATTCATCCCGTACCTAGTTTAACAGTGGACACAACTTTTTTGACGACAGTGCTGTACTTACTAGTACTCGACTGGTCGAAGTCTCTGGGTGTGGTATGTTGGGCACTCCAGCCCAGTGTTAGCCTCACGACGAAAGCTAGCAAAAAAATACCTATGTATTACGGAATTGCGCAAGCCCTGACACTTTAGGTATCTTGACTGGCATACCTGGAGAGATGTAGGAGCCCAAAGAAGAAATTCCTTGTTTCAGTGTCTCCTTTGGGATTTCTAACTACACTTGATCAACTGAGCCACTGATCTGCACAATAATTTGAGAATAGAACTTAGGGTTCTAAAATTAACGCCGGAATTATCGCCTGCCTTTGACCATCGAGGACTGTTATATTTAACTTGCTGGTTCCTGTCACTCTTCTTCCTGATAGCACCTAAACTGACGTACAGAAATAAAAGTTCTGTTCATAAGTTACTTGCACCTATATTCAAAGTCTAACTTAACTACCTATACTACAATCTTAGACTACGTTCTAGCTCAATAACTATTTAGCCTTACCATCAAAATTTGAGTTGGCAGTGTGACAACAGAGCTCACTTAAGATTAAGATTATTTTATTTCTCTGTAAAGATTACAATGTGTGGTTTACATTTAGAAGACAATAATTACAAAGATAGCCGTTAGCATGTCTAGCATGCCCAGGCATGCCTGGGCATGCTAGGCATTTCGGGCAGACTTAATACTAGTTCTTAATCTATATTACAAATTGCAAATGAATACAAATTTCAAATGAATACAAATTTCAAATGATTAAATAGATTTACAATAGTGAGGTAGTTCAGAATATGCAGATTGTAAAATTAGTATTGAGAATGGTTTTGTCTTGGCATGTTACACAGTTTCTATTAAAGCTACAATATTGGAGTATATCAGGCAAACTTAAGACTAGTTTGAGATTTATTAGACAATAACTATATTCGGGATTTTGTGTTTACTGTTCTTTGGGTCAGTGTTGGTGTAGATGTGTGTGTGTGTACTCACCTATTTGTACTCACCTATTTGTGGTTGCAGGGGTCGAGTCATAGCTCCTGGCCCCGCCTCTTCACTGATTGCTACTAGGTCCTCTCTCTCCCTGCTCCATGAGCTTTATCAAACCTAGTCTTAAAACTATGTATGGTTCCTGCCTCCACTATGTCGCTTTCCAAGCTATTCCACTTCCTGACAACTCTATGACTGAAGAAATACTTCCTAACATCCCTTTGACTCATAGGAGTCTTCAACTTCCAATTGTGACCCCTTGTTTCTGTGTCCCCTCTCTGGAACATCTTGTCTCTGTCCACCTTATCTATTCCTCGCAGTATTTTATATGTCGTTATCATGTCTCCCCTAACCCTCCTGTCCTCTAGTGTCGTCAGGCCGATTTCCTTAACCTTTCTTCGTAGGACAATCCCCTTAGCTCTGGGACTAGTCTTGTTGCAAACCTTTGCACTTTCTCTAATTTCTTGACGTGCTTGACCAGGTGTGGGTTCCAAACTGGTGCTGCATACTCCAGTATGGGCCTGACGTATATGGTATACAGAGTCTTGAATGATTCCTTGGTGAGGTATTGGAACGCTATTCTTAGGTTTGCCAGCCGCCCGTATGCTGCAGCAGTTATCTGATTGATGTGTGCCTCAGGAGATGTGCTCGGTATTATACTCACCCCAAGATCTTTTTTTGAGTGAGGTTTGCAGTCTTTGGCCACCTAGACTATACTCTGTCTGCGGTCTTCTTTGCCCTTCCCGATATTCATGACTTTACATTTGGCAGGGTTAAATTCAAGGAGCCAGTTACTGGACCAGGCTTGCAGCCTGTCCAGGTCTCTTTGTATTCCTGCCTGATCCTCGACTGATTTGATTCTTCTCATTAACTTCACATCATCTGCAAACAGGGACACTTCTGAGTCTATCCCTTCCGTTATGTCATTCACATATACCAAAAACAGTACAGGTCCTAGGACTGACCCTTGTGGAACTCCACTCGTCACAGGTGCCCACTCTGACATCTCGTCACGTACCATGACTCGTTGTTGCCTCCTGTCAGATATTCTCTGATCCATTGCAGTGCTTTTCCTGTTACGTGTGCCTGATCCTCTAGCTTTTGCATTAATCTCTTGTGAGGAACTGTGTCGAACGCCTTCTTGCAGTCCAAAAATGCAGTCTATCCACCCTCTCTCTCGTGTCTTACTTCTGTTACCTTGTCATAAAACTGCAGTAGGTTTGTGACACAGGATTTTCCTTCCCTGAAACCATGCTGGTTGTCGTTTATAAGCTTGTGTCTTTCTAGGTGCTCCACCATTCTCCTCCTGATGATCTTCTCCATGACTTTGCATACTATACACGTCAGTGACACAGGTCTGTAGTTTAATGCCTCGTGTCTGTCTCCTTTCTTAAAAATTGGGACTACATTTGCCATCTTCCACGCCTCAGGTAGTTGCCCAGTTTCAATGGATGTGTTGAAGATTTGTGTTAGTGGCACACACAACATCTCTGCTCCCTCTCTAAGGACCCACGGAGAAATGTTGTCCGGTCCCACCGCTTTTGAGGTATCGAGTTCACATAGCAGCTTCTTCACCTCCTCCTCGGTTGTGTGTATTTCATCCAGCACTTGTTGGTATACCTCCCTATTCTGAATTCCTGGAGTCCTTCCTGTCTCCTGTGTAAATACTTCTTTAAATCTCATGTTGAGCTCCTCACATACCTCTTGGTCGTTTATTGTGAACTCCCCACCTTCCTTTCTCAGCCTGATTACCTGGTCCTTGACTGTTGTTTTCCTCCTGATGTGGCTATACAGCAGCTTCGGGTCAGACTTGACTTTTGATGCTATATCATTTTCATATTGTCGCTGAGCCTCCCTTCTTACCTGTGCATATTCGTTTCTGGCTCTTCGGCTAATCTCTTTATTTTCCTGGGTCCTTTGTCTTCTGTACTTTTTCCATTCTCTATTACACTTACTTTTTGCCTCCCTACACCTCTGGGTGAACCAAGGACTCGTTCTGGTCTTCCCATTACTTCTGTTTCCCTTGGGGACAAACCTCTCCTCTGCCTCTTTGCATTTGGTTGTCACATATTCCATCATTTCTTTTACTGGTTTTCCTGCCAATTCTCTCTCCCACTGAACGTCTTGTAGGAAGTTCCTCATGCCTGTGTAGTCCCCCTTTTGTAGTTTCGTTTCTCCCTTCCTATTCCTGCTCCCTCTCCACTTGTAGCTCAACTATATAATCAAAACACAGAACCAAATGATCACTAGCTCCAAGGGGCCTTTCATACGTGATATCCTCGATGTCCGAACTACTCAAGGTGAATACTAGGTCGAGTCTTGCTGGATCATCCCCACCTCTCTCTCTGGTAGTGTCTCTAACATGTTGATGCATGAGGTTTTCCAGTACCACATCCATCATCTTGGCTCTCCATGATTCAGGACCCCCATGGGGCTCCAGGTTTTCCCAATCAATCTCTTTGTGATTGAAATCACCCATAACTAGTAACTTTGCTCTCCCATGTGGGCTCTTCTGGCTACCTCGGCTAGTGTGTCTACCATTGCTCTGTTGCTCTTGTCGTATTCTTCTCTTGGCCTCCTGCAGTTTGTGGCGGGTTGTACATTACAGCAATTACCACCTTATGGCCCTCAGACTGAATTGTTCCTACTATGTAGTCCCTTTCACCCATTCCATCCATTCCTTCCACTTCCTCAAATCCCCACCTGTTCTTAATGAGCAGTGCAACTCCTCCTCCCCTCTGCTCCCTCTATCTTTCCTGAGGATTTGATATCCGGGTGGAAAGATTGCATCTGTTATCATCCTGGTGAGTTTCGTTTCTGTGAGTGCTATTATGTCTGGGGATGTCTCCTTTATTCTTTCATGCCACTCCTCACATTTATTTGTTATACCATCTGCATTTGTATACCAAACCTTTAACTTCTTTTCTAAAACCGTAGTCTGGGGGTATGTTGGGGTTGGGAAAGTGGGAGATCTGATGGGGAACTATGGGTGGTTGGTGTGAAGGTGGAGTTTGTAATGAGGTGGGTGGAATCATTGGGTATGGCATGTGTGTTTTGGGTTAGGTTGTTTGGTTGCATTGGGGTTGTCCAGGTTGGATAACATCTGAAGGTGGTTGTGTTAGAGCTTCCTCCTGAGTCTGGGTTCTCCTGTCCATCTCTCTTTCCTCCTTTTGTCTCTGTACCCTCTCTTTCAGTTTCTGTCTTTCTTCCCGTGTTCTGTCGCGGTCGAGATACACCCTCCGGTACTCTGACATATCCCTTAGTCTTGCTTTCTCCTGCAGGATCCTGTTTCGAGTCAATTCTGCTTTGAAAATTACTTTGACTGGCCGGATTCTTCCTCTTGCAAACCCCTATTCTCAGAAAATTTGCCAGCTGGGTCATGTCATCTTCTCCTATTGCTTTCATGATGTTTTCAATCGCATTTTTCTCCCTTGTCTTCTTGCTTTGTAAGTTTCCCTTCAGCTTCCTGGAGCCCGTAAACAAAGACTGATCTCTCTCTTACATTCTCCCACTGCCTATCCCTATGTAACCCCTGATTCGATTTAGTTGCCTCCATTGCAGCTTTCCTTTCTTCAATCTCTTCACTGTCTGTTATCCCTTGGCCCAGTGGCCTGTCGCTTTCCCTTCTTAACTTTCCCTGTGCACTGCTGTGGTCTGTTAGGGCTTCTACGTATAGCTTAGCTCTCCCTTTTACTACACTCCCCTCGATTGTTCCTGATGTGATCCTCTCTTTCTCTCGGGCTCCACGATGGTCTGATATAGCCTCTGCATACAGTTTCACTCCGTTCTCTACAGTCCTCTTCTTTGTGACTGAGGTAGCAGTTTCTGATACCATGTCCACATTGCTTTTTAGTTCATTAGGCTGTTTCAAATTTTTCAGTTCTTCTTCTAATATCTGTATCTTAGCCTCTGCTGTTGTGACTTGCTTCTCCCACTTCCTGCTTTCTGCAGCTATCCTGTGTGTGTGTGTGTGTGTGTGTGTGTGTGTGTGTGTGTGTGTGTGTGTGTGTGTGTGTGTGCGTGAATCGGTGGTTTTCATATGTTTAGGTGATGGTGGGGTGTGTTAGTGAGATAAGATGTTTTTTGATGATAGTTTTGAAAATGGTGGCTGAGTCTGCAGTTCTGGAGTTTTCAGGTAGGGAATTCCAAATTTTAGGCCCTTTAATGTACATTGAACGTTTGTATAGATTTAGCTGGACACGTGGAATGTCATAGAGATTTTTGTGTCTGGTATTGTGCCTATGGGTCCTGTCACAACTATCAAGAAAGCCTTTTAGTTCAGAGGTAATATTGGAATTTGTGACGAGGGAAATGGCTTGACTTCTCTCTCACAACCCCTTCCATCCCTCCTTTTCCACTTGTTACCATCTTTTAGCTTCGTCTATACGGAAAATACTAGTTTTTCCTCTGGGGAAAAAGGCCTGTTTATCATAGTCATTCTTGGTCACTTATGGTGATCCCCTTGATACGTTCTCTAGCCACCACTGCTGTTCTCTAGCCACCACTGCTGTTCTCTAGCCACCACTGCTGTTCTCTAGCCACCACTGCTGTTCTCTAGCCACCACTGCTGTTCTCTAGCCACCACTGCTGTTCTCTAGCCACCACTGCTGTTATCTAGCCACCACTGCTGTTCTCTAGCCACCACTGCTGTTCTCTAGCCACCACTGCTGTTCTCTAGCCACCACTGCTGTTCTCTAGCCACCACTGCTGTTCTCTAGCCACCACTGCTGTTATCTAGCCACCACTGCTGTTCTCTAGCCACCACTGCTGTTCTCTAGCCACCACTGCTGTCAGCGTTGTGGAGATGAAACGGCCGCTAGTGTCTCCTGAAGAATCATAGTTTCCTTCACTGTATAGTTAAACTCTAGAGGCCCTAACCTGTCTATGGTCCAGGTGTGAACAGCTTCTTTCAGTAAGACCAAACTGTCCTGACAGTATCATTCGCATCGGGTACATAACCATTACCTTTCCTAGTGGCCATCAGGCAAACCTCGTCAAGTATCAAGTCACTAAATTATTGTAGCGATTTGTTATGAGTGGTCTTGTCCCCACACAAGTGTTGTCTCAGTTACATAAGATAACCTTCACGCCAGTCCTCCCAGGTCTTGATGAGTAGGTCTGCTAGTGAGCCTTCAGTTTAGCGAAGAAGTAGGCCTCCTGATGGAGCACTCCCGTAGAAGATGCCTGAAGAGTTGTGCCATCTCCCATATCAGAGCAACAAACAGTAAAGGAAAACACTGAATAATCTGATGATAATAACATGGGAGTTGTGATAATAACATGGGAGTTGTGATAATAACATGGGAGTTGTGATAATAATATGGGAGTTGTGATAACATGGGAGTTGTGATAATAACATGGGAGTTGTGATAATAACATGGGAGTTGTGATAACATGGGAGTTGTGATAATAACATGGGAGTTGTGATAATAATATGGGAGTTGTGATAATAACATGGGAGTTGTGATAATAACATGGGAGTTGTGATAATAACATGGGAGTTGTGATAATAACATGGGAGTTGTAATAATAACATGGGAGTTGTGATAATAACATGGGAGTTGTGATAATAACATGGGAGTTGTGATAATAACATGGGAGTTGTGATAATAACATGGGAGTTGTAATAATAACATGGGAGTTGTGATAATAACATGGGAGTTGTAATAATAACATGGGAGTTGTGATAATAACATGGGAGTTGTAATAATAACATGGGAGTTGTGATAATAACATGGGAGTTGTAATAATAACATGGGAGTTGTGATAACATGGGAGTTGTGATAATAACATGGGAGTTGTGATAATAAAATGGGAGTTGTGACAATAACATGGGAGTTGTGATAATAATATGTGAGTTGTGATAATAACATGGGAGTTGTGATAATAACATGGGAGTTGTGATAACATGGGAGTTGTGACAATAACATGGGAGTTGTCATAACATGGGAGTTGTGATAATAACATGGGAGTTGTGATAATAACATGGGAGTTGTGATAATAACATGGGAGTTGTGATAATAACTGTCGCGTGGGTCTTGGGAGAGATATATAGGAGGTCAAAGATACTCCTTGTTGGATGGTTACGGTATATTTACAGTAAGTGAAGGAGAGTCCAGCCACCCGTCTGTCTCGCCTGTAGGTCTAACGTTAGTGAGCGAGAGTGCCTAAGAGAGGCTGTGCACATGCGCTGAGCCTCTGACGTCAGCGGGTACCGTGACGTCACACGCAAAGGGACCAGCTGTATAAAAGGAAAGATACACTACACAAGTGTATATATGATACTGACACGACATAACATGGGAGTTGTGATAATAATATGGGAGTTGTGATAATAACATGGGAGTTGTGATAATAACATGGGAGTTGTGATAATAACATGGGAGTTGTGATAATAACATGGGAGTTGTGATAATAACATGGGAGTTGTGATAATAACATGGGAGTTGTGATAATAACATGGGAGTTGTGATAATAACATGGGAGTTGTGATAATAACATGGGAGTTGTCATAACATGGGAGTTGTGATAATAACATGGGAGTTGTGATAATAACATGGGAGTTGTGATAATAACATGGGAGTTGTGATAATAACATGGGAGTTGTGATAATAACATGGGAGTTGTAATAATAACATGGGAGTTGTGATAATAACATGGGAGTTGTAATAATAACATGGGAGTTGTGATAATAACATGGGAGTTGTGATAATAATATGGGAGTTGTGATAATAACATGGGAGTTGTAATAATAACATGGGAGTTGTGATAACATGGGAGTTGTGATAATAACATGGGAGTTGTGATAATAACATGGGAGTTGTGATAATAACATGGGAGTTGTGATAATAACATGGGAGTTGTGATAATAACATGGGAGTTGTGATAATAATATGGGAGTTGTGATAATAACATGGGAGTTGTGATAATAACATGGGAGTTGTGACAATAACATGGGAGTTGTGACAATAACATGGGAGTTATACATGAAAGGATTTCCCCCCCCCTCCCATGGACATTGCCCATATCTGGTACATGACAGGAACTAGTTCGGTTGCAGAGATTTCGCTGCCCACTACAAGGTTAAGACAGATTGGAAGACATTGTTAACGTTTAGATGTAATGCATCTCTCTGCAGAAATTTCCCTGATACTCCTACCATCAAATAAAGTTTAAAATACGTAGTTGGGAAGAAATTACTGCTTCACCAAATGCTTCTGCATGACATTTTGCTTCCAGTATTATCTGAGGTGGGTAGTACTCAGTCTCTTCACAGTAAACCCCGGTGTATCTGAACGTTTTAACAGTCACATGTGAATCTGATTCTCGTAATGAGACTTGACGCTCACTATAAAAAAAAAATGCATTGCTCCACCAGCCCCCGGGAAGCGGTAGTATATACAGGAGAAATGTTGCTTAAAAGAGTCTGGCTACCAACTAACCCATGTTCCCAGACCATAAATGCATCTCAATAACATGAATCTCATGACACTAGACAATCATTACAACATAGCCATGAATCTTTATGTCCTCACATAGGACTTGAAGTAACTGAGGATAAGTCTACACATAGACATACTCAGGCAGCAGTGAATTAAATACCATGTTCCACAATGATCACTATAAGGCTCTCTCCCCATTCTGTGATGTGTATGAATCCAGACTATCCTGTGTGTCAGTACATTATGAAAGAAATTACCATGACGTCGAAACATGGACATCAAAATAAAAAATAAGTCCACTCAAGACGCTGCAGCTGTGGAGAAAATTCTCCAGTAAAGGGGGTTTCTCCCAGCCCCCCTTAGCCCTCTGAGGGACTTAGCCCTCCCGGAAGGAGCTAATGGACTCTTCCTTCCTCGCAAACAGATTTATTGAAACCACATGAGTACCAGGTATCTCCATGCACTGCTCTCTCCTGGCTAGAATTTATGATCAACTACACAGTAATGGTTAAACGAGAGTAATTACCCTTTTCCCCTTAGCAGGAAATTAGGTGAAAACCTGCGGTTCACTTGTCCTATAAGTTGGGACACTGACTTCTGGTATACAGATAAACAACAAGTAAACAACCTTCTTGTGGTATTCCTTGTTGCAATGTGTAGCAAGGAAGGTGTAGCTGACTTTAGCAGTTCCTTTGTGTGGACGATGAACTGGTGGGTGTCGGGGCAGGGCGACAAGGTAGGTTGAACTCAGACATCAGAGGGTGAACACGTCACAAACCTCCCGCTGAGAACAAAGAAAATAATGACTTTGTGCGGTAAACTCTGAAATACTGTCAATCTCCACCAGGTAAACTAGTGTTAACAAGAAACATGAGTGTATTATCCGCGGTTTAATCCCGATAAAGTGTAAAAGTTAGTGTCGCGGTATACATTCCGGTGCTATGAACTAAGTGACAAGATATCACCCTATCGCGTAACGAATGGCCAAAGTGACTCCCTATCAACGAGTGAGGACATAACTACGCATCTGTAGCAGCCAACTTAAGATAACAATACCGGGGTTACACCACTACAACAAACTAGGGGAAACTGGGTCAATTACAATACCCAGGTAAGTGCAGCCATACCCACTTCTTCTTACGTTAGCTGCAGTTAATAGGTATACCTGGAGAGAGATCCGGAGGTCAACGCTTCCGCGGCCCGATCTGTGACCAGGCTTCGTGGTGGATCACGGCCTGATCAACCATGCTGTTACTGTTGGCCGCACGCAACCCGACGTACGAACCACAGCCCGACTGTGGGTTCTATTGGTAATTCCCCTTATGTGTGCTGGGAGGCAGTTGAACAGTCTTGGGCCCCTGACACTTATTGTGTTGTCTCTTTTCGTGCTAGTGGCACCCCTGCTTTTCATTGGGGGGATGTCACATCGTCTGCCGAGTCTTTTGCTTTCATAGGGAGTGACACTCGTGTGCAAGCTTGGTACTTATCCCTCTAGGATTTTCCATGTGTATATAATAATGTATCTCTCCCGCCTGCGTTCTAGGGAGTACAGATTTAGGAACTTCAAGCGTTCCCAGTAATTGAGGTGGTTTATCGCAGTTATGCGTGCCGTGAAGGTTCTCTGTACATTTTCTAGGTCAGCAATCTCACCTGCCTTGAAAGGTGCTGTTAGTGTGCAGCAATATTCCAACCTAGATAGAACAAGCGACCTGAAGAGTGTCAACATGTGCTTGGCATCCCTAGTTTTGAAGGTTCTCATTATCCATCCTGTCATATTTTCTAGCAGATGCAATTGATACAATGTTATGGTCTTTGAAGGTGAGATCTTCTGACATGATCACTCCCAGATCTTTTACATTAGTTTTTCGCTCTATTGTGTGGTTGGAATTAGTTTTGTACTCCGATGAGATTTTAATTTCCTCACGTTTTCCATATCGGAGTAATTGAAATTTCTCATCACTGAACTTCATATTGTTTTCTGCAGCCCATTTAAAGATTTGGTTTATGTCTGCTTGGAGTCTTGCAGTGTCTTCAACGGTGGACACTGTCATACAGATTCGGGTGTCATCTGCAAAGGAAGACACAGCACTGTGGCTTATATCCCTGTCTATGTCCGATATGAGGATGAGGAACAGGATCGGAGCAAGTACTGTGCCTTGTGGAACAAAGCTTTTCACAGTAGCTGCCTCAGACTTTACTCTGTTGACTACTACTCTTTGTGTTCTACGTGTTAGGAAATTATAGATCCATCTACCAACTTTTCCTGTTATTCATTTATCACGCATTTTGTGTGCTATTACACCATGGTCACACTTATCAAAGGCTTTTGCAAAATCTGTGTATATAACATCTGCAATCTGTTTATCTTCTAGAGCATCCAGGACCTTGTCGTAGTGGTCCAGTAGTTGGGACAGACAGGAGCGGCCTGCTCTAAACCCATGCTGTCCTGGGTTGTGCAATTGATGGGTATCAAGATGGGTGGCGATCTTGCTTCTTAGAACCCTTTCAAAGATTTTTATGATATGGGACGTTAGCGCAATTGGTCTGTAGTTCTTTGCTATTGCTTTACTGCCCCCTTTGTGGAGCGGGGCTATGTCTGTTGTTTTTAGTGTCCAGAAAGATCATTACCTGACTGAGACTGACTAATTAACTATCACGTCATTCGAAATGCATGCTAAGTATCATCCATCTCAGGCTTAACTTGCTAAGTATCATCCATCTCAGGCTTAACTTGCCCTAACTAGGGGGACTCTTCCTGACATGGCCGTGAAAAAATTACACAGGTACTGTATACATTACCAGCGTGCAGAGTGATGCAGACTAATTTATGTATCGTGAAGTGGCTTGCTAGAAAAACAGACACACCACTAAAATATTTTATCCTGGCAAGACAAAAGTCACACTCCGACAGATTTATGGTAAAATTTACGGACTGTGGTGCAGAGAACAGTGTCATCCAGGCACGAGTACACTTAACACAACACCAACCGATGCATGATTCTTTGAAACTTGACACATTTCTCATTTCTCATCCAAAATAGAATTACAATATAATTAAAGATGACACCTTGAATAGACTGATTCTGATTCTGAAAGGATCAACTTCCTGGCAGCTGAAGTATGTTCAAGGCATATTCCACTAAGAAAGAGGAAGAGAAGAATTAAACTGGAGAGAGAAAGACGCTCCCTGTACAGAAGACGACGAAGAATCACTGAGCTCTTTAAGAACACTAGATTATTTAATACATGGAAGGAAGCGCTGACCAGGGAACTGGAAAGTATCGAACTTAAGTTAAAGGATTCATACAGGATCCAGGAGAGACAGGAGAAGCTAAAAGCAATTAATGAAATTGAAAATAATTCGAAATATTTTTTTTCATATGCAAAAAAACAAGGCAAAAACTACATCTAGTATCGGGTCCTTGCTCAGACAAGATGGGACTTGCTCAGACAAGATGGGACTTGCTCAGACAAGATGGGACTTACACAGATGACAACAAAGACATGAGTGAGATACTGAAATCCCAACACGACTGTGTTTAGCGAGCCACTAGTCAGTCTAAAGATCGATAATGCAAATGATTTTCCATGAATGAGCCTCAAAACTTTATCAATGTATGCAAAATTTCTGACATTACCCTAACTCCAATAGACTTTGAGAAAACCATTGACAACATGCCCATGCACTCAGCCCCAGGCCCAGACTCGTGGAACTTTGTGTCCATTAAAAACTGCAAGCAACTCCTTTTGCATGACCTAAGTATACTACGGAGGAGCTTAGACATGGGTGAAGTTCCACAGTCACTTAAAACAACGGATATAGCCCCACTCCATAAAGGTGGTTGCAAAGCATTAACTCTAACGTCACATACCATTAAAATCTTTGAAAGAGTACTAAGAAGCATGATTGCAAACCACTTGGATTCCCAAAAACTGCACAATCCAGGGCAACATGGGTTCAGAGCAGGTCGCTCCTGCCTCTCGCAACTACTGGACCACTATGATATGGTCTTGGATGCACTGGAAGAAAAACAGAATGCAGATGTAATATATGTACAGACTTTGTAAAAGCCTTTGACAAGTGTGATTATGGTGTAATAGCGCACAAAATACGTGCTAAAGGGATAACTGGCAAAGTGGGGAGATGGATCTTCAACTTTTTAACCAATCTGGCTGCATATAATGTGTTGCTGTCTACCATCTGACTGCATATAATGTGTTGCTGTCTACCATCTGACTGCATATAATGTGTTTCTGTCTACCATCTGACTGCATATAATGTGTTTCTGTCTACCATCTGGCTGCATATAATGTGTTGCTGCCTACCATCTGACTGCATATAATGTGTTGCTGCCTACCATCTGACTGCATATAATGTGTTGCTGCCTACCATCTGACTGCATATAATGTGTTGCTGTCTACCATCTGACTGCATATAATGTGTTGCTGCCTACCATCTGACTGCATATAATGTGTTGCTGCCTACCATCTGACTGCATATAATGTGTTGCTGTCTACCATCTGACTGCATATAATGTGTTGCTGCCTACCATCTGACTGCATATAATGTGTTGCTGTCTACCATCTGACTGCATATAATGTGTTTCTGTCTACCATCTGACTGCATATAATGTGTTGCTGCCTACCATCTGACTGCATATAATGTGTTTCTGTCTACCATCTGACTGCATATAATGTGTTGCTGTCTACCATCTGACTGCATATAATGTGTTGCTGACCACCATCCAGGTGCACACAGTGTGTTGTTGACCTCCATCCAGCTGCACACCGTGTGTTGCTGATCACCATCCAGCTGCCACACTGTGTTGCTGACCACCATCCAGCTGCACAACATGTGTTGCTGACACCATCCAGCTGCACAATGTGTTGCTGACCACCATCCTGCTGCACAGATGTGTTGCTGACCACCATCCAGCTGCACACAGTGTGTTGTTGACCTCCATCCAGCTGCACACCGTGTGTTGCTGATCACCATCCAGCTGCACACACTGTGTTGCTGACCACCATCCAGCTGCACACACTGTGTTGCTGACCTCGATCCAGCTGCACACACTGTGTTGCTGACCACCATCCAGCTGCACACAGTGTGTTGCTGACCACCATCCAGCTGCACACAGTGTGTTGCTGACCACCATCCAGCTGCACACACTGTGTTGCTGACCACCATCCAGCTGCACACACTGTGTTGCTGACCACCATCCAGCTGCACACACTGTGTTGCTGACCTCCATCCAGCTGCACACAGTGTGTTGCTGACCACCATCCAGCTGCACACACTGTGTTGCTGATCACCATCCAGCTGCACACAGTGTGTTGCTGACTTCCATCCAGCTGCACACTGTGTTGCTGACCACAATCCAGCTGCACACAGTGTGTTACTGACCACCATCCAGCTGCACAGTGTGCAGCTGTGTTGTGTACCACCTTCTCACTGCTCCAATGTATCTGCTGACTCATCGCTCACACAGTGTGTTGCTGGCCACCTCTTGCCTGCACATAGTGTGTTGCTCTCTACCACCCAGCTGCACGCAGTGTGTTGCTCTCTACCACCCAGCTGCACGCAGTGTGTTGCTCTCTACCACCCAGCTGCACGCAGTGTGTTGCTCTCTACCACCCAGCTGCACGCAGTGTGGATTGAAAATACAAAAGGTATGTGAACTATTGATAGACACACTCTATTGGAAGTGTTTGACTCTTCCTCCACTCACAGTCTGCTGAGAGTGGACCACTCCCACTCACAGTGCTGGTGGTCTCACTGCTCACCACCTGCTGAGAGAGGAGCCAGCACCCACCACAGTGTGGTGGTCTCACTGCTCACCACCTGCTGAGAGGGCAGACCAGCACCCACCACAGTGCTGGTGGTCTCACTGCTCCCCCTGCTGAGGAGGAGACCAGCACCACCACAGTGCGGGTGGTCTCACTGCTCCCACCTGCTAGAGAAGGAACAGCAGACCACAGTGCTGTGGTCTCACTCTCACCACCTGCTGAGAGGAGACCAGCACCACCACAGTGCTGGTGGTCTCACTGCTCACCACCTGCTGAGAGAAGGAGACCAGCACCCACCACAGTGCTGGTGGTCTCACTGCTCACCACCTGCTGAGAGAAGGAGACCAGCACCCACCACAGTGCTGGTGGTCTCACTGCTCACCACCTGCTGAGAGGAGCAGACCAGCACCCACCACAGTGCTGGTTGCTTTCCCTGGCTCGCTTGGTACACTAGCTGGGGTAGCATAAAGTCACGTGATCAAACCCGATGTTGTGACTGTTGGGTTTGCCTCACTCAATTACCTCGTTGCTTCTCTCAGAAGTCACATCGAGTACTCTGTCTCTCTGACTGTGGATTCCTGGAGACCGCCAGCTTAGTCTCTTCTGTCACCTCTTGTGTGTTGGACTCTGGTTTGTGCATAGTAAGTCTCTGTGGGTGAGAGGGAACCTACTGTTCGTCACTCTGTGTACCAACATTTTTGTAAGGACTTGTTGACATTATAAGTCTAAGCAGAGGATCTCAGGAACATTATTAGATTTGAGCTTATAGCCATAGTCCTTCTTAATTGTATATAGTTATATTATTTCATTATTCATATTTAATGTATTCATGATATCTACCACTTGGTATCTGAGATTCTTTGTTATTGAACAAATACCAAAATGTCCATCAGACTTGACTATTTATGTCAAATATTTTAACTTCGTATACCTGGAGTATACCTGGAGAGGGTTCAGGGGTGAACGCCCCCGCGGCCCGGTCTGTGACCAGGCCTCATGGTGGATCAGGGCCTGATCAACCAGGCTGTTACTGTTGGCCGCACGCAAACCGACGTGCGAACCACAACCCGGCTGGTCAGGTACTGACTTTAGGTGCTTGTCCAGTGCCTGCTTGATGACAACCAGGGGTCTATTGGTAATCCCCCTTATGTATGCTGGTAGGCAGTTGAACAGTCTTGGGCCCCTGACACTTACTGTAGAGGTGTATATATACACCCCTAGACAACTTTACTAGTAAAGCTCTTAAAATTTATCTTATTGGTTTATGTTCATTAAGTTGGGATCCATATTAAAGTTAGTGCTATAGAATAGCCTGGATAACTGGAAATAAAATAAAATCCAACCTCTCGTTACGAAACCAGAAACAGGCCAGCGGCTAGAAGGGGATCAGTTAAGTGACCCTCTAGCTTGCTTATTGTAGGAAGTCTGAATAAATGAAGAATGGGAATAATTGAAAACTGATGAATTAGCGAAACGCCGTAAATCGAAGCGCCGTAAAAAGGGGCCCTCCTGTATGTGGGGTAAGGTGGTAACCAGACACCCACTGAAGCTTTAATACCAGATCTTACCTGCCTTCTTACAATTATTTAACTAAGATTAACTATTACAAAATCATTCCTTCATTGCCATACTTGTGCTGGGGCGGACATGGGTGTCAGTAATAATACATAACTTTGTGTTGTAAATGCATTTATTTTTTTAACTTCTTGACTTATTAAATAATAGTTTACTCTGAAGATTTGAAGACAATGTTAGACAAGCCAGTTAAGTCTTATAAAATTAACATGTGAAGTCTAATAACATTAACATGTGAAGTCTAATAACATTAACATGTGAAGTCTTATAACATTAACATGTGAAGTCTAATAACATTAACATATGAAAAATACATCATATATGTGACATTCTGTATTTATGATCACTTTAGACCTGTTATCAAAAACAAGCAAATATTATAAGAAAAGAAATTCAACCTGATAACCGAATATAAGTCGCCATTGATGTAGAGAATCTTGTCAGTGTTCAGTGCTCAGGTGTTCAGTGCTCAGGTGTTCAGTGCTCAGGTGTTGGTAATTCTCCATCAATCATGGCATCTTACGATTCTTTATGTTCAGAAGACATGACGGAAGCCTAGTCCAAAACTGTTGGACCTGTGAAAAAACACCCAGAATGCCTTTAATATCCATGAGGAAAAACGGGTAATACGATAACAAAACTATATCATAAGCAGCGATAACAATATGAAGGCATCTCGTTATCTGCTGATATCTTCTTGTTATTAACGTTTTCTTAATGTTATATATAGTTAAAAGCCTTTTCCTGTGTACCTCATAAGACTGTGTCAGTACATGAAACCACCACCCTGACACCACCACGCTGACACCACCACGCTGACACCACCACGCTGACACAACCACGCTGACACCACCACCCTGACACCACCACCCTGACACCACCACCCTGACACCACCACCCTGACACCACCACCACCCTGACACCACCACCACCCTGACACCACCACCACCGTGACACCACCACCACCCTGACACCACCACTACCCTGATACCACCACCACTCTGACACCACCACCACCCTGACACCACTACCCTGACACCACCACCCTGACACAACCACCCTGACACAACCACCCTGACACCACAACAATGACACCACCTCCACCCTGACACTACCACCACCTTAACACCACCACCCTGACACCACCACTCTGACACAACCACCCTGACACCACCACCATGACACCACCACCACCCTGACACCACAACCACCCTGACACAACCACCCTGACACCACAACCACCCTGACACCACAACTACCCTGACACCACCACCCTGACACCACAACCACCCTGACACCACAACTACCCTGACACCACCACCCTAACACCACCCTGACCACCACCCTGGCACCACCACCCTGACATCACCACCCTGACACCATCACCCTGACACACCACCCTGACACCACCACCCTGGCACCACACACCCTGACACACCACCCTGACACCACACCCTGACACCACCACCCTGACACCACCACCCTGACACCACCCTCCCTGGCACCACCACCCTGACACCACCACCCTGACACCACACCTGACACCACCCTGACACCACCACCCTGTGCACCACCACCTGACACACCACCTGACACCACCACCCTGACACCACCACCCTGACACCACCACCCCTGACACCACCTCCCTGACACCACCACCCTGACACACCACACCTGACACACCACCACCCTGACACACCACCACCCTGACACCACCACACCCTGACACCCACCACTGACACCACCACCTGACCACACCACCACTCTGACACCACCACCACCCTGACACCACACAGCCCTGACACCACCCACCCTGACCACACCACCCTGACACACCACCACCCTGACACACCACCTGATGACACCACCATGCCCACCTCCACCCGACACACCACCACCTTACACCCACCCTGACCACACCTGACCACAACCACCCTGACACCACACCACCCTGACACCAACCACCCTGACACCACCACCTGACACCACCACCACCCTGACACACACCACCCTGACACCACAACCACCCTGACACCACACCACCCTGACACAACCACCCTGACACCACCACACCCACCTGACAACCACCACCTAACACACCACCCTGACACCACCACCCTGACACACCACCCTGACACCACCCTGACACCACAACCACCCTGACACCACCACCCTGACACCACACCACCCTGACCACCACCCTGCACACCACCCTGACACCACCACCCTGACACCACCACCCTGACACCACCACCCTGACACACACCACCCTGGCACCACCACCCTGACACCACCACCCTGACACCACCACCCTGACACCACCATCCTGACACACCACCCTGACACACCACCCTGACAGCCACCACCCTGACACCACCACCCTGACACCCGCTCCTGACCTGACACCATCCTCCACACCTGACAACACCACTGAAGCCACAGCACCTGTCAAATCCTGACCCAAATCGACACCAACTGAACCTGCTCTATCGTCTTCCCATATCTGACAGACAGAGATGTAAGCCACAGCACCGTGTCTATCTGCAGAAACACAATGAGTTTATGACAGTTCACCCATATGAAACAAATTGCAAATCTCAGCGAAATCAACAAATTTAAAGGCTACAATAGATGAGAAATTTCTAATCGATATAAAACCTAAGGAATTGATCTCATCGGAATATGAACAAATTCAACCATCAATGAGCGAACTAACGTCAAAGACCTGGTGTAGACAGGGATCTCATCTTCAGGCCAAAACTGTAGCAATCGCATCTGCAGAAAATGACAGGATGGATAATGAGAACCTTCAAAACCAGGGATGACAAGCCCATACTGACACTTTTCAGGTCGCTTGTTCTATCTAGGCTGGAATATTGCTGCACACTAACTGCACCTTTCAAGGCAGGTGAAATTGCTGAACTAGAAAATGTACAGAGAACCTTCACGGCACGCATAACTGCAATAAACCACCTCAATTACTGGGAACGCTTGAAGTTCCTAAACCTGTAGTCCCTGGAACGCAGGCGGGAGAGATACATTATTATATACACTTGGAAAATCCTAGAGAGATTAGTACCAAATTTGCACACGAGTGTCACTCCCTACGAAAGCAAAAGACTCGGCAGGCAATGTAACATACCCCAAATGAAAAGCAGGGGTGCCACTAGCACGTTGAGAGACAACAGAATAAGTGTCAGGGGCCCAAGACTGTTCAACTGCCTCCCAGCATACATAAGGGGGATTACCAATAGACCACTGGCTGTCTTCAAGCAGGCACTGGACAGGCACCTAAAGTCGGTGCCTAACCAGCCAGGCTGTGGTTCGTACGTTGGACTGCGTGCGGCCAGCAGTAACAGCCTGGTTGATCAGGCTCTGATCCAACATGAGGCCTGGTCACAGACCGGGCAGCAGGGGCGTTGACCCCTGGAACTCTCTCCAGGTAAACTCCAGTTAACTCCAGTAGTGGCTTATATACTGTAGTCAGGTGAGGCGAAGCAGGAGGAGGCGGGGTCATAGTGGTACCAGCCACTAGTCGAAGTAGGTCTTCGTCCAAAGGTTGGACAAGTGTTGAAGAATTTCTTGTATCAAGATCCCATGATGTTGCAGTGTCTGACAGATGTGATAAATGGTTTTGAAAACCGACGAGTTGAAGATTGAGATTGATGGACTGAACACATCGACTCCAGGCCGAGGGACTGATTACCTCAAACTCCTCCTCTCCTTATAACTTTCTACTTTGTATTGGGCTGATGAAGCCACTGTGTGGCAAAACGTTTCCTTAAGTGTCTCAATCTTCAACTCGTCGGTTTTCAAAACCATTTATCAAACTATCACCCTACTTTGAAGACTGTCACATGCAGCATTCTCCACCTGACCCAGCATTCTCCACCTGACCCAGCATTCTTCACCTGACTCAGCATTATCCACCTGACCCATCATTCTCCACCTGACCCAGCATTCTCCACCTGACCCAGCATTCTCCACCTGACCCAGCATTCTCCACCTGACCCAGCATTCTCCACCTGACCCAGCATTCTTCACCTGACCCAGCATTCTCCACCTGACTCAGCATTATCCACCTGACCCATCATTCTCCACCTGACCCAGCATTCTCCACCTGACCCAGCATTCTCCACCTGACCCAGCATTCTTCACCTGACCCAGCATTCTCCACCTGACTCAGCATTATCCACCTGACCCATCATTCTCCACCTGACCCAGCATTCTCCACCTGACCCAGCATTCTCCACCTGACCCAGCATTCTCCACCTGACTCAGCATTCTCCACCTGACCCAGCATTCTCCACCTGACCCAGCATTCTCCACCTGACCCAGCATTCTTCACCTGACCCAGCATTCTCCACCTGATTCAGCATTCTCCACCTGACCCAGCATTCTCCACCTGACCTAGCATTCTCCACCTGACCCAGCATTCTCCACCTGACCCAGCATTCTCCACCTGACCCAGCATTCTCCATCTGACCCAGCATTCTCCACCTGACCCAGCATTCTCCACCTGACCCAGCATTCTCCACCTGACCCAGCATTCTCCACCTGACCCAGCATGCTCCACCTGACCCAGCATTCTCCACCTGACCCAGCATTCTCCACCTGACCCAGCATTCTCCACCTGACCCAGCATTCTCCACCTGACCCAGCTTTCTCCACCTGACCCAGCATTCTCCACCTGACCCAGCATTTTCCACCTCACCCAGCATTCTCCACCTGACCCAGCATTCTCCTCCTGACCCAGCATTCTCCACCTGACCCAGCATGCTCCACCTGACCCAGCATTCTCCACCTGACCCAGCATTCTCCACCTGACCCAGCATTCTCCACCTGACCCAGCTTTCTCCACCTGACCCAGCATTCTCCACCTGACCCAGCATTCTCCACCTGACCCAGCATTCTCCACCTGACCCAGCATTCTCCATCTGACCCAGCATTCTCCACCTGACCCAGCATTCTCCACCTGACCCAGCATTCTCCACCTGACCCAGCATTCTCCACCTGACCCAGCATGCTCCACCTGACCCAGCATTCTCCACCTGACCCAGCATTCTCCACCTGACCCAGCTTTCTCCACCTGACCCAGCATTCTCCACCTGACCCAGCATTCTCCACCTGACCCAGCATGCTCCACCTGACCCAGCATTCTCTACCTGACCCAGCATTCTCCTCCTGACCCAGCATTCTCCACCTGACCCAGCATTCTCCACCTGACCCAGCATTCTCCTCCTGACCCAGCATTCTCCACCTGACCCAGCATTCTCCACCTGACCCAGCATTCTCCACCTGACTAAATCCTATAAATACTCATGTATCTTGTATCCAGGTAGATCTGTATGTGGCTTGATAAAGCCCACTGCGTGGGCGAAACGTTGTCAATAAAGGATCACATTATACTGCTTATGTGTTTATTTTTCCATTGTGTCGGTATTTTATACCATTTATTTCCACCACTCTGCCACCACTTCCCTGCTACCACCCCTGCCCCTAACTACCCTGCCACCACCGCCCTGCCACCACCGCCCTACCACCACTACCCAGCCACCACCACCCTGAGCTCACTATCCTGCCACCATTACCCTTCCACTATTAAACTGCCACCATTCTGCCACTATTACCCTGCCACCACCCTTCCACCTTTACCATTCTTCCACCAGGACCCTGCCAGCATTACCATGCCGCCCCCACCACCCTGCCACCATCACAATATTTGTGTTCATCACTCAAGTAATATTACAGCAGTGGTGGCAGGTTGTGACAGCCTGCCACCACTGCCTCGTCTGTGACCACCACTGCCTCGTCTGTGACCACCACTACCACGACTGTAACCACTATCACGACTGTGACCACTGCCACGTCTGTGACCACCACTACCATGACTGTGACCACTACCACGACTGTAACCACTATCACGACTGTGACCACTATCACGACTGTGACCACTACCTTGACTGTGACCACCACTACCACGACTGTGACCACTACCTCGACTGTGACCACTACCTCGACTGTGACCACCACTACCACGACTGTGACCACAATCACGACTGTGACCACTATCTCGACTGTGACCACCACTACTATGACTGTGACCACTATCACGACTGTGACCACTACCTCGACTGTGACCACCACTACCACGACTGTGACCACTATCACGACTGTGACCACTATCACGACTGTGACCACTATCACGACTGTGACCACTAACACGACTGTGACCACCACTACCACGACTGTGACCACCACTACCACGACTGTGACCACTACCACGACTGTGACCACCACTACCACGACTGTGACCACAACTATCACGTCTGTGACCACCACTTAGGAAGTGTGACAACTGTGATTTACCTGCCACCACTAACACGACTATGACCACTTAGGAAGAGGGGCAACTGTGACTTACCTGCCACCACTACCACGACTGTGACCACTCAGGAAGCATGACAACAGTAACTTACCTG
>WNWK01010126.1:0-72108 GCA_009830355.1 Cherax destructor
AGTAGAGTTACAAGTGGAGGGGAAACTTTTTTTCAGGAAGGGCTGCACGAATGAAGCCAAACTACAAGAAAGGTGACTATGTGGGTATGAGGAACTTCCTGCATGGAGTTCAGTGGGACAGAGAGATGGCAGGGAAGTCAGTAGACGAGATGATGGAAGATATGACAACAATTTGCAAGGAAGCTGAAGAGAGGTTTATATAACGATGTGTTATTTGGCGTTTTGGAGGCGTGGTTGAAATGATAAGGCTTCGGAGGCTTCTTACTTTATTTGTAATAAAGGTGCGGGTAACAGGCTGCGTGTTTGTGGCCATGGCCCGGGTGGGCCATGCCTTGCGAGAGGGAGAGGAGTTAGGCCTGTTCTCTGAGTGTTGTCTGGGCGCCAAGTGAGGGAGAGGCAGGGGTGAGGCAGACTCACATGGGTATGCCTACAGGCTTGCCCTCTGGCGGAAACTATGGAAACTAGCATGGCACGAAATATGAACTCAGCTGGCAGACAGCATGGGCTGTCTATGCAGACAGTCAGGCTGTCTACATCGCTCGGTCACGCACCCATGGTCGTCCCGACCATGAATGGCAGTAAAAAAACTCGGGTCTCTCTCTCGCAAGAACAGGTCACAGAACACTAAATAAAAAACATATACAGTGGACCCCCGAGTTTCGTAAAAACTTCACTCCTGAAGTCTGCTCAAGTGCCATTACCGAACGAATTTACTCCCTTAAGGAAAAATTTCACGTAGGTTAGTCTATTTCAGACCCCCAAAAATACACTTCCACAAGAACTTACAAAATTATACTTACATAATTGCACGATTTCCGGGGTATTCGTTAACCGAGGGTCCACTGTATACATAAACATATGGACATAGAAAAAAAAACTTCCTCCAGAGAGGGAAGAAAAAAAAGGTGTGCTTCGTGGTCTAAGGCAGTGAGCGTCGATGCAGCACTGCACGCCTTCCTGCGTCTGGACACGTACTGCAACACGGGAGACAGCTGTGGCTGAGCTGTGACGTAACAGGGTACGGTCTCCTCTGGGAGGTGAAGCAGACATCGTAGTAGTCGCTGCAGGGGTTCACTCAACTGGGGCACAACTGCTGGTGCCCTCGAGCGAGGCGTCGTCAGTAGTCGCAACAGGACAGGACTGGCAAGCGACTCAGGGGGACATTCCTCGACTAGTACTGTCACTGCTGGCGAGTGTGGAGTGAGTCGTGACAGGGACGACTCGGCGAAACATCTGGAGGTCGTAACAGCATACACCATACTACAGTGAGTGGGCTAGCAGTCAAAGTGACATCATCTTTGTGCAGGCTGCTCACTGAAGCTGTGACACGAGGCTGACAGTCGCCTGCCAACAGGCTTAACTGCGGCTTGATGAGTGACATCTCTCGACAGTAGAAGTTACAGCAGAGGGCAGTGTAAGCATCCCTAGACTGGTCATCTGCAATAACTGGACTGACGGTCTTGGAGGTGAAGTGGAACGGTCTCGATGGGAGAATCGTCGCGGGTACGATTCAGCAAAGGCATCTACGAGCGGCGAACAATAAGAGCTTTCTATACAGGGCGCTCGGACGCTCGTAACTGACGCCTGGACTGACAAATGTCAGCTGTCAAGCGCGCGGGGCGCGGGTCACACACTGGGTGACAAAGTAACACACAGGTGCTACATAGGACACACGAGAAACTGCACACATACTACACATGTGGTACAACGTAGCTTACTAGCAAATGACGCTTTTCTGTATAAAAATCGTCACTAAGTAATACTCGAACATGTGAGAACACTGACTGAGAGAAATAATTAATGAACACTCGACTTATATCTTCTCTCAAACTTCTCGACAAATAACGAAAATAAAATGCACACGGTGAAACTACAGCACTCGGGACATCATATGTATGATATCAGGCGTGACATCGCGAGTGACGTCAGCAGACGTCGCGAGGAACGTCAGACAACATCGTGGGTGACGTCGCGAGGTGACGTTCTGGTGTGACATGATGATGGATGTCATGGGGTGACATCGCGAAGTGACATCAGTGGAGTGACGTCGTGGAGTCGGCAGCATCGTGACGTCAGCAGCATGGTGGTGACGTCATGGGTTGATGTGGGCACAGACCACAGCGTGGCTTGCTGATCTGGCTTACCCACATGGCGTGCTGATCAGGTTGCTTGGTCACACGTGGCTTCGAGTGGGCTCGGACACTCGGATACACAGTTCTGGCAAGAATTCACAAGGAAATTCACAGAAAACAGCATAGAGGGAGTAGGCAGTGAGTGGTGTATGGTGTGTGGCGGCGTACACTAGGGCGAGCGTGAGTGTCTGGGTGAGAGGCGAGGAGCCCGGCCGCTTCCTACTCTCACCCTACCCATACACGAGGGAGACACACTAGACGCTGAAATCACCACTAGCTCACCTCTGAAGTGCTGAAATATTTGTGCTGAGCTGAACAACTACAGCAGAACATGCTGGCAAGGCTGAGGACGTGACTGAGAAACAGCATGGGACGCTGTGGCGTGAAGTCAGTGATGCCATTTCTCGGAGAATTAGACAAATTTCGGCCTGAATCCTGCTTGTACCTGTGTCTGGACGCTGAGATTTGCAGACACGACATCAGGATAACTCGTTGAGAGACGGATGCTTCTTGTGTAGGCTGATGAATTGAAAGACAAACTTCAGTCCTCTTCCTCCCCTCAACACAACTGCTGCGAGGCACCGCTGGCACCATGAGTTAGGCCTGTTCTCTGAGTGTTGTCTGGGCGCCAAGTGAGGGAGAGGCAGGGGTGAGGCAGACTCACATGGGTATGCCTACAGGCTTGCCCTCTGGCGGAAACTATGGAAACTAGCATGGCGCGAAATATGAACTCAGCTGGCAGACAGCATGGGCTGTCTATGCAGACAGTCAGGCTGTCTACATTTATACCCAAGGGTAACAGGAGAAGCGAAAAAGACAGGATGAGCCCATGGTTCACCCAAAGGTGCAGGGAAGCCAAAACCAAGTGTGCAAGGGAATGGAAGAGGTACAGAAGGCAAAGAACCCCGGAGAATAAGGAGAGCAGTCGTAGAGCCAGAAATGAATATGCACAGATCAGAAGGGAGGCCCAAAGACAGTACGAGAATGACATAGCAGTGAAAGCCAAATCTGACCCAAAGCTGCTGTACATCCACATCAGGAGGAAAACAACAGTCAAGGCCAAGGTGATCAGGCTGAGGAAGGTAGGAGGGGAGGTCACAAGAAATGACCGTGAAGTGTGTGAGGAGCTCAACATGAGATTCAAAGAGGTGTTCACAGAGGAGATAGAAGGGCCTCCAGAAAGGAGGAGAGGTAGGGTAAACCATCAGGTGCTGGACACAATACACACAACTGAGGAGGAAGTGAAGAGGCTACTAAGCGAGCTAGATACCTCAAAGGCGATGGGGCCGGATAACATCTCTCTATGGGTCCTGAGAGAGGGAGCAGAGGAGCTATGTGTACCCCTAACAACGATCTTCAACACATCTATCGAAACAGGGCAACTACCTGAGGTATGGAAGACAGCAAATGTAGTTCCAATTTTTAAAAAAAGGAGACAGGAACGTAGCACTAAACTACAGACCAGTGTCACTGACATGTATAGTATGCAAGGTCATGGAGAAGATAGTCAGGAGAAGAGTGGTGGAGCACCTAGAAAGGAATGAGCTTATCAACGATGGCCAACACGGTTTCAGGGACGGGAAATCCTGTGTCACAAACCTACTGGAGTTCTACGACAGGGTGACAGCAAAAAGACAAAAGAGAGAGGGGTGGGTAGATTGTATATTCTTGGATTGTAAGAAGGTGTTTGACACAGTTCCACACAAGAGATTAGTGCAAAAGCATGAGGACCAGGCAGGGGTAACAGGGAAGGCACTACAATGGATCAGGGAATACCTGTCAGGAAGACAGCAGCGAGTCATGGTACGTGGTGAGGTGTCAGAGTGGGTGCCGGTGACAAGCGGGGTTCCACAGGGGTCAGTCCTGGGACCAGTGCTGTTTCTGGTATTTGTGAATGACATGATGGAAGGAATAGACTCCGAAGTGTCCCTGTTTGCAGATGATGTGAAGTTGATGAGAAGAATTCAATCGGAAGAGGACCAGGCAGAACTACAAAGGGATCTGGACAGGCTGCAAGCCTGGTCCAGCAATTGGCTCCTGGAGTTCAACCCCACCAAGTGCAAAGTCATGAAGATTGGGGAAGGGCAAAGAAGACCGCAGACGGAGTACAGTCTAGGGGGCCAGAGACTGCAAACCTCAATCAAGAAAAAAGATCTTGGGGTGAGTATAACACCAGGAACATCTCCTGAGGCGCACATCAACCAAATAATTGCTGCAGCATATGGGCGCCTAGCAAACCTAAGAACAGCATTCCGACATCTTAATAAAGAATCGCTCAGGACCCTGTATACTGTGTACGTTAGGCCCATACTGGAGTATGCAGTACCAGTTTGGAACCCACACCTAGCTAAGCACGTGAAGAAGCTCGAGAAAGTGCAAAGGTTTGCAACAAGACTAGTCCCGGAGCTAAGGGGTATGTCCTACGAGGAGAGGTTAAGGGAAATCGACCTGACGACACTGGAGGACAGGAGAGATAAGGGGGACATGATAACAACATACAAGATACTGAGAGGAATTGACAAAGTGGACAGAGACAGAATGTTCCAGAGATGGGACACAGTTGGAAGTTGAATACTCAGATGAATCACAGAGATGTTAGGAAGTATTTCTTCAGTCACAGAGTAGTCGGGAAGTGGAATAGTTTAGGAAGCGATGTAGTGGAGGCAGGCTCCATACATAGCTTTAAGAAAAGGTATGATAAAGCTCATGGCGCAGGGAGAGTGACCCAGTAGCAGCCAGTGAAGAGGCGGGGCCAGGAGCTATGAATCGACCCCTGCAACCACAACTAGGTGAGTACACACACACACATACACGCACGCATGCATATACAACAGGCCTAGTTTCTAATCGACATGTGCCTAGGACAAAATGGTAACTAATACACACACACACATGGTAATGCTTTATTTACAGGGAGCAAAGTCAGGGTATTTTTCCAGAATGGTCTGTAATATACCACTGTGGATAAAATACAGTGGTACCTCGACTTACGATGGTCCCCAAACTCACCCTTTTATGTAAGTTTATTTTTTTAAATGCTTTTGTAAGTGTAATTTTGGGGGTCTAAAAGGACTAGTCTATTTTACATCATTCCTTATGGGGATAAATTCGTTTGGTAATGGCACTTGAACAGCATTCTGGAATTAAAAAATATCGTAAGTCGAGGTACCACTGTACTTTTGACATACAGTGGACCCCCGGTGTTCGTCCTGCTCCAAACTCGCCCTTTTATGTAAGTGTATTTTTTTAAATGCTTTTGTAAGTGTATTTTTGGGGTCTAAGAGGACTAGTCTACTTTACATTATTCCTTATGGGAATAAATTCGTTTGGTAATGGCACTTGAACAGCATTCTGGAACGAAAAAATCACGAAAACCGGGGGTCCACTGTATCTTGAACATTTCAGAGTGAGTTGTCTCTGAATTCATTAATTTTATCGCACTCCAATACATAATGACGCAGGGTGTGACAATAGTCACCTAGGGATTGGCAGAGAGCATGTATAGTTCCTTTATATAAAGGGAAGGGAGATAAAAGAGATTGTAAGAATTATAGGGGAATAAGTTTACTGAGTAGGATGGTAGACAGCAACCACCCAGGGAGGTACTACCGTCCTGCCAAGTGAGTGAAATGTATAGTGTATAGTTATACATGCTCTCTGCCAATCCCTAGGTACCTTCCCCTCTTTCATACATTTATTAAACAACAATACCAACCACTCCAACACTATCCCCTCCTGCTTTTAACATTTCTGTTATGATCCTGTCAGTTCCAGCTGCTTTACCCCCTTTCATTCTACGTAATGCATCACACACCTCCCCCACACTCACATCCTGCTCTTCTTCACTCCTAAACGATGTTGTACCTCCCTGGCCAGTGCATGAAATTACCGCCTCCCTTTTTTCATCGACATTTAAAAGTTCCTCAAAATATTCCCGCCATCTACCCAAGGGAAGGGGGATAAAAGAGATTGTAAGAATTATAGGGGAATAAGTTTACTGAGTATACCAGGTAAAGTGTATGGCAGGGTTATTATTAAAAGAATTAGAGGTAAGACAGAGAGTAGGATTGCAGATGAGCAAGGAGGCTTTAGAGTGGGTAGGGGATGTGTAGATCAAGTGTTTATAGTGAAGCATATATGTAAACAGTATTTAGATAAAGGTAGAGAAGTTTTCATTGCATTTATGGATTTAGAAAAGGCATATGATAGAGTGGATAGGGGAGCAATGTGGCAAATGTTGCAAGTGTATGGAATAGGTAGTAAGTTACGGAAGGGTGTAAAGAGTTTTTATGAGGATAGTGAGGCTCAGGTTAGGGTGTGTAGGAGAGAGGAAGATTACTTCCTGGTAAAAGTAGGTCTTAGACTGGGATGTGTAATGTCACCATGGTTGTTTAATATATTTATAGATGGGGTTGTAAAAGAAGTAAATGCTAGGGTGTTGGGAGAGGGGTGGGATTAAATTATGGGAAATTAAATGCAAAATGGGAGTTGACACAGTTACTTTTTGCTGATAATACTGTGCTTATGGGAGATTCTAAAGAAAAGTTGCAAAGGTTAGTGGACGAGTTTGGGAGGGTGTGTAAAGGTAGAAAGTTGAAAGTGAACATAGATAAGAGTAAGGTGATGAGGGTATCAAACGATTTAAATAAAGAAAAATTGGATATCACATTGGAGAGAGGGATTATGGAAGAAGTAAATGTTTTCAGATAATTGGGAGTTGACGTATCAGCAGATGGATTTATGAAGGATGAGGTTAACCATAGAAATGATGAAGGAAAAAAGGTGAGTGGTGCGTTGAGGTATCTGTGGAAACCAAAAACGTTTTCCATGGAGGCAAAGAAGGGAATGTACGAAAGTATAGTGGTACCAACACTCTTATATGGGTGTGAAGCATGGGTTGCAAATGCTGCAGCGAGGAGGCGGCTGGAGGCAGTGGAGATGTCCTGTCTAAGGGCAATGTGTGGTGTAAATATTATGCAGAAAATTCGGAATGTGGAAAGTAGGAGAAGGTGTGGAGTTACTAAAAGTATTTGTCAAAGGGCTGAAGAGGGGTTGTTGAGGTGGTTTGGTCATTTAGAGAGAATGGATCAAAGTAGAATGACTTGGAGAGCGTATAAATCTGTAGGGGAAGGAAGGCTGGGTAGGGGTCGTCCTCGAAAAGGTTGGAGGGAGGGGGTAAAGGAGGTTTTGTGGGCAAGGGGCTTGGACTTCCAGCAAACGTGTGAGCGTGTTAGATAGGAGTGAATGGAGACGAATGGTTTTTGGGACCTGACGAGCTGTTGGAGTGTGAGCAGGGTAACATTTTGTGAAGGGATTCAGGGAAACCAGTTAATTAATTTAGTTGGACTTGAGTCCTGGAAATGGGAAGTACAATGCTTGCACTTTAAAGGAGAGGTCTGGCATAGTGACAGCTGGGAGGGACTTATTCTCAGCTGTCGTATCTGAATGCCTCTGCAAAGACAGTGATTATGTATGAGTGTGGTGAAAGTGTTGAATGATGATGAAAGTATTTTCTTTTTGGGGATTTTCTTTCTTTTTGGGTCACCCTGCCTCGGTGGGAGACGGCCAACTTGTTGAGAAAAAAAAAATCTTTGTCTTTAGTGATATGGCAAGAGACACTGTCTTTGATACAGAAGTTGCTGACACTTCTTGAATCTGTCATCCAAAGAGTCTGCTAAAGAGGCTTCCTTATGGGTGTGCATATTTATGATGCCTACTGTATTTATGCAAAAAAAAAAATTATGCATAATTAACCCTTTGACTGTCGCAACCCCCAATCCTGAGTGCTCTCCTGTTTTCGCAAAATATTTACTCCCATTCGAAGGTTTCTTGTATTTTCCAATATTTTTTTTTTCCAAGTAACTTATGTGGCCTGTGAGACCAAAGTAAGGTGCTGTGTACATATATACACTCATTGTATGCAACACAATAACTGCACAAACATTATTATCATTATATTGTTTACAAAACTTGTTTACACAAACCAACAATGCAAAATTTTTTTATTGCTATTGTTCTATAATATATATACCAATATATATACAGTGGTACCTCGGTTAACGATATTTTTTCGTTCCAGAATGCTGTTCAAGTGCCATTAACAAACGAATTTATCCCCATAAGGAATAATGTAAAATGAATTAGTCCTTTTAGATCCCCAAAAATACACTTACAAAAACATTTAAAAAAATAAACTTACATAAAAGGGCGAGTTTGGGGACCATCGTTAACCGAGGTACCACTGTATATACACATATAATGACTGGACACTTCCCATCAACTTCCCTTAGTGCTTGAAGCTGTGTGTGTGTGTGGACATATAAATTTGCTAAGTCAGGGTAAGGCAGCTGTCAAAATGACATATTATACCATTGCTCACCACCCTCACTGCTGTCAACCTGTCAACACAAAAGGGGTTGCATGTCTTCTTCCCCACAACCTCCTTTCTAGCTGCCTTTCTTCCTTCCTTTCTTACTTATTTCCTTCCTTCCTCTCATCTCTTCCTTCCTGCCTTCCTTTCTTCCTTCATTCCTTTCTTTTTTTCTTCCGTCCTTTCTTACTTCTTTTGTTCCTTCCTTCCTCTCATCTCTCCTTCCTTTCTTTCTTCCTTCCTTCCTCTCATCTCTCCTTCCTTTCTTTCTTTCTTCCTTCCTTCCTTCCTCTCATCTCTCCTTCCTTTCTTCCTTTTTTCTTTCCTTCCTTCCTTCCTTCCTCTCATCTCTTCCTTCCTTTCATCTCTTCTTTCCTTCCTTCCTTTCATCTCTTCTTTCCTTCCTTCCTTCCTCTCATCTCTTCCTTCCTTCCCTTTCTTTCTTCCTTCCTTCCTTCTGGTATCCTGGGAATTGCTTTCGGTCACAAACTCCTCAAAACCATGAAATTCATCTTCAGAGACACTTCCATCTGTGTTAGAGCTATCACTGGGGAAGAGAAGAGTTCCAGATTCGCCGGGGAGTCAGGTATTTCTTACCGCTAGGCATGCTGAACATGGACTACTGAAATGGCTTTCCCACAAGCAGAGTTCTCTGTAGAAAATATTAGTTCTCACAATGCACCACTGGCTGCCCGATTTTTTTTTATACTGCGCACACTGACCACACAGACCTATTCTCTCACAAGTGGGCCTACCAGCTTTCTCCCACTTGATTTGAGGCTGCTAGAATTTATGCGTATTAATACGTCCGAAAAAGTGGCTCGTAAGACGTATACGTATATACGACCGAAACAGTCAAAGGGTTAATGCATAAAAGAAAATATAGCTGCATGACGTCAGCTATATTTTTGTTTTGTGGGTATGCATTCTGCATTGATGACAGTGGCCATACTAGCTGGGGCTAGACTTCGTAGGGAGATGAATGCCTGAGACGCTGACAGAGATGCCTAGGTCACTTGGTCATGGGCATTGGAACCAAGGAATATTCAGCATGTACCTTAAATTTCAATTATAGCCTCTGCTCACCTAGCAACGTATGTACTCGTTTATTGATGACTCGGACTTACAATGGGCTTTCTGACCAGTATGCATACCTAAATAATGTATGTTAGAGCTGATTTCCTGTATTCTGTTTATTAAAATACAGTGGACCCTCGCTATTCGAACACTCCAAAACTCACCCTCATTCCAGAATGCTGTTCAAGTGCTGTTACCAAACGAATTTATTCCCATAAGGAATGATGTAATTAGATTAGTCCATTTCAGACCCCCAAAAATGCACTTATAAAAGAACTTACAATAATAAACTTACATAAAAGGGTGAGTTTTGGAGTGTTCGAATAGCGAGGGTCCACTATAAACATTTAAAAATACGTACAGCGGACACCCGGTTTACGTAATTAATTCGTTCCAGACTGCTGTTCAAGTGCTGTTACCAAACGAATTTGTTCCCATAAGGAATAATGTAAATTAGATTAGTCATTTTAGACCCCCAAAAATACACTTACAAAAGCACTTACAAAAATACACTTACATAATTGTTCGAGTTTGGAGCAGTACGTAAACCAGGGGTCCACTGTATACTAAAAATGTTATAATGCTGCAAAGGTGACATTAAAACAGTATCAAAGATGGTTGACACAAGTTCACTATCATTATAGTATGCTCTTTGCTTAGCGACGAATTCATTTACCAATGTGGTCTTAGGAATGGAACTCCGTCGTTAAGTGAGGAGAGGCTGTATATCAGAAATTCTGAAAAACTGTTGTTAAATATCTAAATATGAAGTAAAAACATGTTTTCTCATTTTTTGTATATTTTACATTTCCTTTTAACTTCCTGAAACTGCAGTTCCTGGGAGGGCAACACACTTCTTTTTTTTTTTTCTAGGATGAATATCTATATGCTGGTGAATGGCTCTTGATCCAAGGGATTGGAGTAGTTCTTCCCTTGGATTAAACCTGATTACCTTAACCCCATCCATTCACGAGATGTTTTATGATCCTTATGGGTTTAACACTTCCCCTGGAGTATAATGAAGATATTGTAATACCACACTGCTTTGAGGAAAACAGGAGTAAAATGAGAGGTTCAATGCAGCCTTCATAAACCAGTTGGTTGGTCAAACAGGCACTGGCTCTGGAGCTGCCATCAGACTTTACCTATAATTTACTGTACATGCATATACAGGAGGGCCCTGCATATTCAGCACCCTCTTTTCGGTGTTCCACGTTTTCATTGGTTTTTAATTAATTGAGCCATTGTTCATTGTGTTCAGTGCTTTTACTGCTGTTTTTGCACAACAGTTGCGAATGGGAAGGGTGACAGGTGCTATATTTTAAGGTAAGTATTGTATGTACTGTGTATTTATTTTACTTCTTTGTCTGTTTTTTATACTCAGCTGTATTGAACTCTTAATAGTATATGGTAGTGGAAACATGTTATTAGGCATTTTAGATGCATTCAATATTGGAAAAAACTTCTCTTTTTCCAGCCACCAGCGATTTTCACTTATCGCACGGGATCGGGAACTTAAGAGCTCTACAAATGGGATCCCTCCTGTACTGTGCTTGTCCATTATCTTTGGCACTGTCTGTAGTAGAGAGCCTCCCACCTAACCCAGTATAGGGCTCACCTGTGATACCTGTGACCAGTTTCAAGATTAGTCCAGATTACATTGTTGAGTGGTCAATTAGGCTGTTGCTGCAAGCAGCCCACAGGCCAGCATAGTTTTCATAGCCTAGCTGATTTGGTATTGTTTGCAAATGTCAGTCTAGACTTCTCATGAAAAAAATTCCACCTTAGTTCTGGTAAGAAAATCTCAAAGACAGTAGGTATATTATCTAAGATAAGCTATCATGTGCCACAACCAGCTCTCATTGCATTATATCATTCTCTTATCTACCCTTATCTCACCTATGGAATCAGTGCATGGGGCTCAACAACATTAAATCACCTTAGACCACTCATAACCCAGCAAAAGGCTGCAGTTAGGATGATAACAAATTCCCACTCTAGACAACATACTCCACCTATATTTAGAACATTAAAACTACTCACCGTAAAAAATATTCACACCTATTCATGTGCCATCTACATACATAAAACTCTACATGCTAATATCAACCCTCCGCTCAAAATTCTCCTCAACAACTTTAATAGGTCCCACGACCATGACACAAGACACAGATCACTATTTGACATACCCCGAGTCCATACTAACCAATGTAAAAATTCTATGCACATAAAGGGCCCCAGAATCTGGAATTCATTACCAGTAAATATTAAGTTAACCTTGTCCGAAAATCAATTCAAGACTCTTCTCAAAAATCACCTACTCACACTATACTAAATACTCATACTGTAACAAACTTTCAAACCCAATGTTATTTTACTTAAGATAATCTCAATTTTATATGTCATCCTCCTTAACACTTGTTGCAATATCATATCATCATATTGTTCATTTAAAATATTATAGTACCATCATTTTGTTAAATTGAAATAAAATATATAACTAGAAGAAACTCAATAAATTTTCTAGTATTGTTATTATACTAGTATAGCATCAACATATTGTAACTTGAATTAAAATATACAACTAGACTAAACTCAATCAATTTCTCTTGTATTGTCTTTTTATTGTATGTATAATCAGATTGAAATATTAAATAATACAGAACTAGAATAAACCCAATCAATTTCTCTAGCATTAAGTCTTTAGTGAATAAGTCTTTAGAATAAGCTGCCCCTAATGCCATGGCATGCCAGTGGCTCTCCTTGCAATACAGTTTTATAATTGTAACTACCAATAACAATGTACACTTGTATCTTGCATTGAAATAAAAATATTATTATTATTATTATATCTCATATCTGCATGTTGGGGATTGAAGAGTTATGAACCATAGATGTTGACAATGTTTTGTAATTTTATTTATAGTCCTCATGCTTTTCAATTAGCTTATTCTACATTCTTAAACTTTAACCATTATAGTTAACTATCTAACCTTTAATATATTCAAGTGTTTTACATCCCCTGTGTTTCTGTTTTCATCATCAGAATGTAGAACTACCAAAACCTTCCTTACAGTTGCATAAATAAAACTGATCTAAAAGCAATATAGTATTGGCTCTTTGTAAAATATCTTTGATCTTGTTTTATTTATATTTTCAGCCTGAAGAGCAGCTGAATATTCTTACTGCCTACCTGCGCTCTACTTACTGCTACTGTATATGGTGTGGTACTGTTTACGATGATGAACGAGACCTCAAGCAGAATTGCCCAGGAGTTACAAGAGCAGACCATGATGATTAGTATCTATATTTTGAGCACTGAAATTATATGGGATTCCTAAATGAAATTATAAGTGCCCTCATATGTATGACATGTTTTTGATGTAATTTTATACGTACATAGGTTATATTTTAGCACATAAGGAGGGATGGAGATGGTGCAGTTTGGAGGGGCATCTAAGCTGTAATGTTGACACACCTCTGGCAAGACAGCGATGGCGTGAGTAGTGGTGAAAGCATTTCTTCTTTTTCGGGACACCCTACCTCAATGGGAGACGGCCGGTGTGTTAAAAAAAGAATTTGAATGATAAAGGAGCAGATTTTAATTTTCAAGCCATGCGTGTCGTAAGAGTTGACTAAAATGCCGGGAGCAAGGGGCTAGTAACCCCTTCTCCTGTATACATTACTAAAGTTAAAAAGAGAAACTTTTGTTTTTCTCTTTGGGCCACCCCGCCTTGGTGGGAAGCGGCCGATTTGTTGAAAGAAGAAGTTGTGTGAGCACTCAAGAAGTTATGAATACAGCCTTTCCTCACTGAACAACAGAGTTCTGTTCCTAAGACCACGTTGCTAAACAAATTCATCGCTAAACAAGTAGCAAACTATAATGGTAGTGGGTTTGTGTCAACCATCTTTGATATTGTTTTAAAGTCACCTTTCACCATTTATAATATTTTTAGCATATTTTTAAATGTTTATACGTACCCTCGCTCTTTCACTCTATATCTATCTATCTATCTGTCTGTGTCTGTCTGTCTATCTATCTGTCTATCTATCTATCTATCTATCTGTATCTATCTGTATCTATCTATCTGTATCTATCTATCTGTCTATCTATCTATCTGTCTGTCTATCTATCTATCTGTCTGTCTGTCTATCTGTCTGTCTCTGTCTGTGTCTGTCTAGCTCTGCTTATCTGTCTGCCTGTGTGCCTGGAGTATATGAAACTACTTGAAGAATGGTGTGTTGACAAGTGTCAGATAACTCTTGACAGCCCAGTGACATTTGATAAATGTCAGCAGTGCTGGAGGGAACCTCCCTTTTTCAATGTCTATCTGTCTGTCTGTCTGTCTGCCTGTATCTGTCTGTCTGTTTGTCAAGCTCTGCTTATTTCTGTCTAACTCTACTTATCTGTCTTTCTGTCTGCCTGTGTGTGTGTGTCTTTCCGTCTGCTTGTCTCAGTCTCAGAGTGCGGCTCGTAAGCCAACAGGTATTATACACGATGCAGAAGTGACGATGCGTATTACTTGCCAGTTATGCTTATTATGCCTTATATCTACAAGCATTGTATAGCACTTTGCCTGGAATTTTTGGGTTATCCTAGGTAATTTACACTATGTATAATAACTGTACTTATGTGTACATGTGAGAGAGAGATATAGGACATAATAGATATAGACAGACAAAGATATAGACAGACAAAGATATAGACAGACAAAGATATAGACAGACAAAGATATAGACAGACAAAGATATAGACAGACAAAGATATAGACAGACAAAGATATAGACAGATAAAGAGACAGCCAGAGACAGCCAAAGCCAGCCTGCCTGCCGAATACATAAGAACATAAGAAAGAAGGAACACTGCAGCAGGCCTACTGGCCCATGCAAGGCAGGTCCATGTCACCCCCCAGCTTAGACCAATGACCCACCTAGTCAGGTCACATCCTCTGAAGGAAGGAGCATGGCATCAGACCTAGTAGCACAAGCTAGTCAGGTCCAACTCACACCCACCCACAGCCACTCATGTATTTATCTAACCTATTTTTACTTTCCTCTTATAAGGGGAGTGTTAATGCGACATAACATCAGTGAATCCCTGGTGTTTGCCACAGTATTTGCTCTAGCTGGCACTCAATTGAACTGGTGCTCCCACAAGGTACTAAGTGGTCCCAGATTTTTTAATACTGCGCACACTGAGGGCGCAGGTCCATTCTCTCATGTCTAGGCGACTCAGGCCTATCGCACTAAATTTGAAGGAATGAAAAATAAAACGTAGATCTACGTTCGGGGCAGTACGCACGTGAACGTATAGCTACGTGTGGACAGTTTAAGGGTTAATGATGATGCCTCATCAGTATCATCCATTGCTCAATGGATGGGCTGGAATATGCTAGTAATGAACTAGTACTCTGGTATTTTATCCCTGGGTCTGTACCACCAAGGTACCCTGATTCAAGCATTCTTGTCTATATTCCCATCAAAGGGGAGCTTGAGGCTGGTGAAGGGCTCTTGATCCAAAAAATTGAAACTATGCTCTCCTTGACTTAAATCTAAAAATCTTCCATTACCAAGGCTGTGTAGGATCCCTGTGTGTTTAGTGTATCCTGGTTAATATAATAATAATTATACAATAAACAGTCAATTAAAATGTTCCTAAAAATCTGTGGTTAATCTAATTTAGCACTAACTGATCTCCACAAACTTGGAAGTTTGTGGAGAGAGTTGATGTGTCCTTCTTGGTCTGAGGTGGGTGGTTGTGGTTCTTATGTTGATGTGGATGCAGAGTTGTTACTAGTTATTTGAACTAGAAAGGTCAAGTACTCTATAATGCATTTGCTCTTTTTTCCCAGCAGTGCTTTGTACTCAGCAATGCTTCTAGGCACGTTAGGGTAGTTTTTAATGAAAAAGTGCTGAACATACACTTTTGTGGAGGTTCTCCTTCCTTTTCACATAAAGTTTTGTGGTAAGATAGGGCATTGTGCTGTTATTTAAATACTAAGCAGGTCTCCTTTCCTTGTTTATTCCTTCCCTTCAAAGAAGATTCCTTGATGCCAGTGAGGGGCTCTTAATCTAAGGAAATGGTCCTGCCCTTGTCTTCCTTGGATCAAACCTGAATGCCTTCCTTTCCCCCAGGTACTATGTGATCCCTACAGGTTTAGCACTTTCCCATGAATGTAATAATAATAATAATAATACTAGTCTCCATGGGAAAGTGGAGAAGAATCCTTCCTTCGTAAGCCATGCATGTGTATATCTTAAGGGGTGACTAAAATGCCAGGAGCAAGGGACTAGTAACCCCTTCTCATATATAAATTACTAAATGTAAAAAGAAGAAACAACCACCCAGGGAGGTACTACTGTCCTGCCAAGTGAGTAAAATGGAAACCTGTAATTGTTTTACACGATGGTAGGATTGCTGGTGTCTTTTTTCTGTCATAAACATGCAAGATTTCAGGTACATCTTGCTACTTATACTTAGGTCACACTACACATACATGTACAGGCATATATATATATACACACCCCTCTTTGTTTTCTCCTATTTTCTTGCTAGTTCTTTTTCTTGTTTATTTCCTCATATCTCCCTGGGAAAGTGGAACAGAATTCTTCCTCCAAAAGCCATGCAAGTCGTAAGAGGCAACTAAAATGCCGGGAGCAAGGGGCTAGTATCCCCTTTTCCTGTATAAATTACTAAATTTAAAAAGAGAAATTCTTGTTTTTCTTTCTGGGCCACCCTGCCTCAGTGGGACATGGCCGGTTTGTTGAAAGAAGAAAAACTTTATGAAAGCGTTTCTTCTTTTTCAGGTTACCCTGCATTGGTGGGAGACAGCCAATGTGTCAAAATAATAATAATAATAAAAATAATTGTTCAATCTTGAGTCCACACATTCAGTAACTATTTTCCCTTAGCTGTATTGACCTGTCATTCTTTTCAGCGTGTCAAAAGTCTTCATTAGTCATTGCACAGGCTCATATTTTCTTCTCATTCCTTCTGATTGTACATTGGGTGGAGGATGAAGGTGCAGAGCCTTCTCTGAAAACATAACAATTATAGTACCGTTCTGCACTGACATATACACCATGCAGTGTGGAGGGGCAAAAGCCATGGTATGTACTACCATGACTACACATTTAGATTGATCTTTTCATGCTTTACAGGCATTGGATACAGATTCTTTTCCAATGCAGTATTTTGACTGCAGTCTCTCGGTTATGCTAAGACAATATATTGCAGTCTGATCATGTTCTAATTGATACTCTACTCTTCTTTCTTTCAACAAACCGGCCGTATCTCGCCAAGGCAGGGTGGCCCAAAAAGAAAAACAAAAGTTTCTCTTTTTAAAGTAATGTATACAGGAGAAGGGGTTAATAGCCCCTTGCTCACAGCATGTTAGTCACCTCTTATGACACGCATGGCTTACGGAGGAAGAATTCTGTTCCACTTCCTCATGGAGATAAGAGAAAATAAGAACAAGAACAAGAACTAGTAAGAAAATAGAAGAAAACCAAGAGGGGTGTTATCCATGGAGGCAAAGAAGGGAATGTACAAAAGTATAGTGGTACCAACACTCTTATATGGGTGTGAAGCATTGGTTGCAAATGCTGCAGCGAGGAGGCGGCTGGAGGCAGTGGAGATATCCTGTCTAAGGGCAATGTGTGGTGTAAATATTATGCAGAAAATTTGTAGTGTGGAAATTAGGAGGTGGTGTGGAGTTACTAAAAGTATTTGTCAGAGGGCTGAAGAGGGGTTGTTGAGGTGGTTTAGTCATTTAGAGAGAATGGATCAAAGTGGAATGACTTAGAGAGCGTATAAATCTGTAGGGAAAGGAAGGCGGGGTAGGGGTCATCCTCGAAAAGGTTGAAGGGAGGGGGTAAAGGAGGTTTTGTGGGCGATGGGCTTGAACTTCCAGCAAGCATGTGTGAGCGTGTTAGATAGGAGTGAATGGAGACAAATGGTTTTTGGGACCTGATGAGCTGTTGGAGTGTGAGCAGGGTAATATTTTGTGAAGGGATTCAGGTAAACCAGTTAATTGATTTAGTTGGACTTGAGTCCTGGAAATGGGAAGTACAATGCCTGCACTTTAAAGGAGGGGTCTGGGATAGTGACAGTTGGGAGGGACTTATTCTCAGCTGTCGTATCTGAGCGCCTCTGCAAAGACAGTGATTATGTATGAGTGAGGTGAAAGTGTTGAATGATGATGAAAGTATTTTCTTTTCGGGGATTTTCTTTCTTTTTGGGTCACCCTGCCTCGGTGGGAGACGGCTGACTTTTTGAAAAAAAAATGTATATATATATACGTACAGTGGACCCCCGGCTAACGAAAAAACTTCATCCCAGAAGCCTGCTCGAGTGCCATTATGGTACGAATTTACTTCCTTAAGAAATAATGTCACGTAGGTTAGTCTATATCAGACCCCCAAAAATACACTTCCACAAGCACTTACAATATTATACTTACATAATTGTACGATTTCCGGGGTGTTCGTTAGCCGGGGGTCCACTGTATATGCTTGTACATGCAAGTGTAGTGTAACCTAAGTGTTAGTAGAAGTAGCAAGACGTACCTGAAATCTTGCATGTTTATGAGACAGAAAAAAGACACCAGCAATCCTACCATCATGTAAAACAATTACAGGCTTCCATTTTACACTCACTTGGCAGAATGGTAGTACAGTGGACCCCCGAGTTTCGTAAAAACTTCACTCCTGAAGTCTGCTCAAGTGCCATTACCGAACGAATTTACCCCCTTAAGAAAAAATGTCACGTAGGTTAGTCTATTTCAGACCCCCAAAAATACTTTTCCACAAGCACTTATAATATTATACTTACATAAATGTACGATTTCCGGGGTTTACGAAACTCGGGGGTCCACTGTACCTCCCTGGGCAGTTGCTATCTACCAGTCTACTACCTAGGCTTTACAAATTTTTTTTTTTTCCCCAAACAAGTCGGCCGTCTCCCACCGAGGCAGGGTGACCCAAAAAGAAAGAAAATCCCCAAAAAGAAAATACTTTCATCATCATTCAAATAGAAGTGCTAATCCTATAAGGGCCATACAACACCTTGGGAATGGGAGGCATTCAGGGTTGAGCTGAGGAAGAGGAGAGTAACTCCAGTTCTTTGGATCAAGAGCCCTTCATCAGCTTTAAGGCACCCTCCTTGAAGGGAAAACTTAGTTTCTTCATAAGTGTGTAATTTTTTCTTTCATAAGGCTAACACTCATTTTTTATATTAATATATTCTATCAATTATTTCTACTAATCTTCTGCATTTTGCATACTGAGTTTGTGCCTTTCTCATCTATATGGTAACATTCCTCTCTCTTTGCACTTAGCAGATTCATGGAAATTTTTCTCCTTCTTGGAAGTGACTTTATGCTGGTAAAGGGCTTTTGATTCAAGGAATTGGAGCTTTTTCTTCTTGGATCAAACCTGATCACTTTTCATCCACAAGCACTATATGACTCCCATGGGTTTAGTGCCTCCCCATGAATAATAATAACTATAAATTTTCAGTCAATTCTATGCCATACTTATCTTTCACAAAACATTTTGCTTGTGTTTTAAGCTATCTTGTGTCTTCTAACTATGACATAACCTACCCATGACCAGTGTTGAGGGTTCTACCCATGCAGCCTGAGCTGATGTCAGGCTTCTGTGCTGACTGCTTGGTCAACTAGGCTGTTGTTATTTGTGGTCTGCAAACCCACATAGTCATCACATCCTGGTTGATCAGGCACACTCTCACGAGGTAATGTTCTATTTGCACTCATATGTGCTGTGCAAGTTTCATACTTTTATATAATACAAGGATAAAACACTGAAATAATTAAATATTAGACTTTAAAGACATACAGTATAGGACATGTTATCTAACTACCAATGGATCTGACATAGGCTGGATAATAAAATAAAAATTGGTTACTTGAACAGAATGCTACTTATATCCTGTATAGTACTTTACCCTGAATAAGTAATTTACAGAAGCCATAAGTTGACCCCAGCCATATGTAATAACTCAGAGAACCTGTTTTGTCATGTCATTCTAGTATAGATAGAAAATAGAGATATGGTAATTTACAGCTTCCATATATGTAAGTGGTAAACCATCTTAATTATATGGACTTGCTTAAATCCCTGAATGTACTTTCTAGAATGAAGACAAGAATGAGTTTCATAACCTAGGAATGCAATACTACTTATTCTCTACTAAGGACTGCATGCTTCCTCTGGAAAGCAACTACCAACAGCCTGACTAATCAGAGAATGGGCTAGTTAAGATGCATTATAGTCTTCACCTGGGGGTCATTCAAAACCCTTGAATCCAGGGGGTCTGAATGATCCCCTGGATTCAGCGCTTAACAAAATACAACAATGGCTTTACTTCCTTTGCTTTTTTTGTCACACTTGTTGATGCATTACCAGTAATGTACATTTGAAGTATTTATTTGAAGTGCTAATCCAATTTTGGTCATACCATGAAAGGAATGGTATGAAGGGATTTGCATTATGACACAGATATATTTCAATAGCAATGGCGACTAGCGACTATGTATAGCTAATCAGAAATGTAGGGAATGCCAACTATTAAAGCAAAATTTATTAAAGATGGAGATGGGAAGTACTACAGTGTCTGTACTCTGAAGGAGGGGTGTTAATGTTGGTTTTATAACTGTAGTGTAAGCATGCCTCTGGCAAGACAGTGGAGTGAATGATGAACGTTTTTCTTTTTCAGGCCACCCTGCCTTGGTGGGAAACGGCCAATATGTTAATAAATAAATAAAAATATATTAAAGATCTGCAAATAGTAAGTAAAGTTCATCTGATGACTGAATTTCAGAATTCGAAGATAAATATATAAATCAGTATTAAAAATTAGTCAAAATTCAAAGTAGGGTAACAATACATACCTTTGCAATTAATTAATTTTGTCATAAAACAGTTTCAGTATTATAAGTTATTCATTTGCCCCCTCCAATGCCCAGGCATACTTTGCCTGCCTTCCATTCAGATGGTTTCATTTTTGCTGCAGGTTATTTCTCCACTGACAATGATTTGCTTCTTCAGATGTGACCACCAGTCTTTCAGCCAATGCTTTTACCTCAACACCACCTCTTTTTCCGATCCCCTCCCTTCACCATCTCTCTCACCTCCACAGCTTACTGGTTAGAGTATTCAACTCAGAATGTCAATGTCCCGGGCTCAATTCCCCTAGCATGGAGAAACATTTAGGAAAATTTTCTTACACTCCAGCTGCCCCTTCCTGCAGTAAAAATAAGCACCTGTGTATTAGCTGATTATTGTGGGATGCATCCATTGAAAAACTTGTTGGAAAACTCCAGTCCTGCTTGAATATCATCTCTGTTAAAAAAAAAAATCCATTTCTGTAAAAAACTCCAGCAGCCACTGGAAGTATTTACCGGTAAGTGTTGGGTAAAAGGTATTTGTGTACCTAATGATTTTAAAATGGCAATCACTTCTGCCATGCAGTACTGCATGACCCTTGTGGACCTAGCACTTACATGAAAATAATAATATTGTTAATTATGAATTCATTGACCTCTCAAGGGAGGTTCCTTAATGCTGATGAGCTCTTGATCTGAATAATTTGGACTTGTCCTTCCCTTCCATGGATCGAATCTGATTGCTTCCCATTTCCTAGGCACTGTGACCCCTACAGTTTAGTGCTTCCCCTAAACATAATTTATAAACATTACACAGTAGTAGCTTTAAATAATACCACTTTTTTTTTTTTTTTTTTTAATTTTGGAGTTGTGCAATGTGCAGCTAATTAATTTAAAAGTAACAAAGCACAGTCTGCTAATGGCAAAAAAAGTGCAGGATTTGAAGCTGTGCAACTTGCACTACTTAAAAATTCTTATCTTGAAGCATATGTACAAGCCCATGAATGACCACTTTCTACCAAATAAATCAACTAAATCACACTGGTGTTTAATTTTATACCCCCTTTGACTGTTGTCCCTACATACATCCACCTCTCAAGGAAGGTAGGTGCTTTGACAGTGGTAAACCTCTCTTCATTCAAAAAATTATTCCTATTCTTCCTTTCTTTGGATTGAACCTGTTGGCATCTTCTTCCCTAAATATTACATGACCATTATGGGTTGAGCTGTGCATACTATGGGCTCTTCAATGTAGCTGTTATATGTATGTGCAGTCTATGGGCTTTTCAAGGTAGTTATTATATGTATGTGCAGTATACCTACATATTTGCTCCCTGGAGGAAAGAAAGAGGCGAGGTGAATGACAACGTGGGTCTGTGGAGTTAGCAAGTGGTACACTGAACAATTACGTTGAAATGCTTCCTGTTTTCTGGTCAGCATGTTTGCTCTAATCCTATTTTTGAGTACCTCTGTTGCCAAGAATGTTCCTGTAATATGGTGTTTGCTGGTGGTTTGGCTTAAAAGGTGCCTGTGATATCACAGGTTCAGATATGTGAGCATACACTTTACGATGCCTTTCTGGAAAGGTTTCCCCTCAAGGAAGGTTCCTTGATGCTGGTGAGGGGCTCTTGATCTAGGGAATTGAATCTGCTTCAGTTCCCTGAATTAAGCCTGAATGCCTTCCACATTTCCCCTACAGGTGCTGTATAATCCTACGGTTTTAGCTCTTCCCCCTAGATTATAATAATTATTATTATTATAATCTAGATTATAATAATAATCTGGAAAGTCTTTGTACCAGTAATTACATTCATAGTATTTAGGTTGTGGATGCCTGTAGCAAACTTTAGTCATAGGTTCAAGGCCTTGTTCTGTGTTGGATAGAGCTCTGCTGGAGATATAAATGATGTCTTCACAGTTGTCAACAGGTTGCTGTTTGCATCCAACTTGTCAGACACTGCAGCAACATGAAACCTTTAATCATGATACACTATGCTACTTAAAAAACAGTCTTTGTAACAAGTATTCTTTTCTGCAAAGATATATGTGAGTTTTGATTAACATAATTAGTTTTGATTAACATAATTAGTTTTGATTAACATAATTAGTTTTGATTAACATAATTAGTTTTGATTAGCATAATTAGTTTTGATTAACATAATTAGTTTTGATTAACATAATTAGTTTTGATTAACATAATTAGTTTTGATTAACATAATTATAATACGAAGATGTCCATGTTGGAGAAAGTGAATATATATTGTTTCTACCGCACGTCTTCCCATCTCGCACAAATGGAATGCCCCTTTCCTCCTCTACTCCAGCTGTATAACCCTTGTGGTTTAGCGCTTCTTTTGATTATAATATATAAAGGGGTGCACAATAAACTAGCCACTTCGGTGGCAAAATCTAAAAAAAAATTGATTATAATAATCATCTACAGTACTCTCAAGGAAAGTGGATGCTGGTGAGGGTCTCTTGATCTAATGACCATGTCCTTGAATTGAACCTGAATGCCTCCCATTTCCTAGGTGCTATATAATCCCAATGGGTTTAGCACTCTCCCCCCAATTAAAATAAAAAGATCCTTCACTCCAATGAAGGAAGCTTATGAGGCTAGAACATGACACTCAGTTTCTGCCAGTGAATGTATGGCAGGACATCACAATGATAGTTTCCCGAGCAGAATCAATGATATGTTTCTAGAATGAATGCTAGAAGTGGTATACCCAGTGCACAAATTTGACCGATTCTGACCACACAGCACTTGGAAGAAAATAATAAGATCAGACATCATAAACCACGTCTCCAGTAGGGCTTTTCCAACTACGAGAACAAGTAAGAATAAAAAAAAATCACAATACTGTGAAGTGATTTGAAAATGATCCAGGAAGGACCAAAACGTTGTCATGGCGTTCCTCTCCTAGGTATGAATTTTTGGTGAAGGAAATGGCCTTGAACCTGAAGCTGAGGTTTGGTACTAAGTTTTTTCAGGTCTAGAGAAACTTGTAAGCAAGGATTATATTATGCCATAGTGTCTTATTAATTACAGCTTCCTTCATTAGGTTTTCTTTAGCTCTAGACCCCTTAAGGGAGGTTCCTCGATGCCTGTGAGAGGCTTTTCATCTAGTGAACTGGATCTGACCTTCCTTGAATCGATCTTGATTTACTCCATAAGCTGTATGACCCTGGTGGTTTAGCGCTTAGTTCTAATTATAATAAGCCCCTTCCTCCAAGCGCTGTATGATTCCTATGGGTTTAGCTCTTCTCTCATGAATGCTGTATAACCCCTGTGGTTTAGCGCTTCTATTTGATTATAATAATAATAATTCTCATGAATGCAATAATAATAATAATAATAGTGGCACCATCTTGACAGTCAAACCATTCTCTGGAGCTGCTTTGGTTATGATTATAATAATAATCCCGAGCTGATGACCCGGCACCAATCATTATTATATTTAGGCATATCTGTATTTTAAATCAATAAAACACAAGAATACACACACAACCCGCACATAGAAGAGAGGAGCTTACGACGACGTTTCGGTCCGACTTTCACCATTTACAAAGTCACACTAACACAAAGAGCTGTGTCAAACGATATGTTGTTGCTACATTTTAGGATATATTTAGTAATCAGACGAGGTTTACACTGGGAAGTCGTGAGTACCATGATCTCTGCCTGGAAATTATTGATCGAGTAATTTTGCGCACACCGATAATCACTGCCACGGGAGCATTAGCTTGTACATGTTAGCATAGTCCTGGCAGGTAAAGTAGCCCAAGGATGGGGAGTAACCATTTCTTTCCCAGCCCTACACAAAGCTACCACAGACCCCTTACACTTACATAGAAATTACGAGAATATTAATAAAATTATACAAGGGAGATAAAGATACAAATAATGCACCAGTATTGATTGGATTTGTTCCATTGTAGTGAAGGCTCCAGGTAGCGGCCAAACGCTTTAGTAGCGGCCCACGGGTCATACACTCTGCACACACTTCACTCTGCTTTTCTCTTTCTTGTGTGGCTGCTGTCTTCCTGTAAAATGTTTGGACGTGACACAGACGATGTATTCGCCGCTCTCTTGATGTAATGCAACAGTGTTTTAGTAATGAAGTGAGGTGACAATGCCATCAGTGGTAGAGAGTGAGTCTTCACTGGAAGATTGAGGCCACTTCAGGTAAGACGTTGACTAATTTTTTCTTGCGCGTGTTGTTTCTTATATAACCTGACACAAACTGAGATTATAAAAATTATCGAGGGTATCTTCAACCCAAATGATTTCATGCGAATATGGCGATGGCCAGTGATAAAAATTACAAATGGTTTGTATGATCCATAGGTAGGGTGAATAGCTCACTGTGATGTCTTGTCTCTGGAGAATGAATGTTATTAGTGCAGTAAAAAGTTTGTAATTTATTTTACACATATATGTATGTTAGTCAACTTGATTTGTGCCACAGCTTCTTGTTGCATATAATAACCAACACACTGCCAGAGAATCTGGGATGCTAGTCTGCTGGCCTGGTGGCTAAAGCTCTCGCTTCACACGGCCAGGGTCTGCGTTCGATTCCCAGCGAGGGTAGAAACTTTGGACGTGTTTCTTTACACCGGTTGTCTATGTTCACCCATCAATAAAATGGGTACCTGGGTGTTAGTCGACTCGTGTGGGTCGCATCCTGGTACAAGGACCTAATTTGCCCGAAATGTTCTGCATAACAAGGGGCTTTATATATACGTAGTAGTATGTCATTGATGTCAGCTAGGACTGTATACCTTGTACTTGTAGTAAATAAAGATATTGTTATTAACATCAGATAACTTGAGATCGCTAGCACACTCAGCTCACACACTTAAGTCCAGAATTCGAATCTTATGGACGTGTTTCAATAAGACACCTGCTGTCCCTGTTCACCCATCAGTATAAAATGGATACCTGGGTGTTAGTCGACTGGTGTGGGTCGCATCCTGGGACAAAATTGACCTAATTTGCCCGAAATGATCAGCAAACAAGGGACTTTCTGTATAGTAGTATGTCATTGATGTCAGCTAGGACAGTATACCTTGTATACTTGACCCCCGCATTGCAAAAACATAAATTACTGTATTTCAAGCTATTTAATCTAGTGTCCGAATAAATTTGCGTCCAGTTATATAGTAAGCTCATTGCATTACAAATTTTATTGGTCTTTAAACTTATTGTGTGATGAGTATGACCTGAAAACCATTTAGCGTGATGAGTGTTAATTAAGTGAGCATAGATGGTTCTTACACTAGCCTTGTGAAAGGTCGTGTACATCAGGGTAGTCGCACAATGTGGTTGTACTGATTTCTTAAAATATATAAAAAACTATTCTCGCACACATCATGAAAAAAAACCCGTGGGAATACGTCTTCTGATTTTTCCTTCTCTTATTTGTTTCAATCTTATTTAGCCATTTTGTGTATATAATAATAATCTTCTACCCTTATGACGAAAAAGTGAGTTTTGGTGTGTGGAATGATTTAGAGGAGTGTGTATGAGTAGAACACGTGTCATGTATAACACGGGTACGGTGCACAGTGGTGGAGCAGCCCACCACAGGTGTGCTGCTCCACCACAGGTGTGCTGCTCCACCACAGGTGTGCTACTCCACCACAGGTGTGCTGCTCGACCACAGGTGTGATGCTCGACCACAGGTGTAATGCTCGACCACGTCAGAGTATAATTCCTTATATGTACTTATTTAGCAGTGATCGGATGTCTTGAACCTGAACTTGGGTGATGCTAGTTATTAGTTTCTCATGGTTTTAATAAAAGTAACTATGAATTTGTCAGTCGCATCTCCCACATCAGATAGCTTGAGATGCCTAATGTTATAAACTGCATTATCTTGTCTCGTTAATTTCTTAAGCATAAATCTTATCGACTTCACGAGGATTATAACGTTGTATTTCACATGTACACCACCAAACAAGACTATTTTAATAACAAAAACAGTGGTTAAAGTAAACTTTTATTATATACACACTGTACACACTGGCCATGAGCTATGAATCGACCCCTGCAACCACAATTAGGTAAGAATACTTCTCGGTATATAGGCAACCTTGACACCCTATTTAAATCAAGTTGGTTTTGTGCAGGCTGCATCAAGGCAAAGTCCTCTTATTTGTAAAACTTATAAGTAATAATAATTTAAACCAAAATAAACACAGATCAGTCACTGAACTAAATATGGTGATGGTGGATCAAGATCAAGCTCAAGAGACTATAGGTAAGACCCTTGTGGGGTGAGCGGGGAAGTGGGGATAGTGGAGGAGTAGGTTGGTGAGAGGAAGGTTAAGAGTGGAAAGGATAGTACCAGGGCTTAACCCAGTAGCTAATACGATCGTGGGTCAGAGACTGGTGTGGCGAGGAGGACTGATAAGGCAAAACAGATTTGGTGGACGCCAAAACGAACATGCGCAGGTACCTGAGAAAATCCAATGGTGATGTAAGGAGGGAAGGGGGGATTTTTAAAAGGTACATCTTTTAAGGTCCACACAATGATGGTGGTGTTTTGTGCGTCAAGTAACAAAACATCGGATTGAAGCGCGGGTCTTATAAGAAAATGACCTGTTAAGTAGTTAAACATCTGGTCTACACCAGTTAAGTTTTCACCACATTTAAATAACAAAAGATCACTACAAAGTACATTCCTTATTTGTTTCGTAATACTAATAATAATCTTTGTTTTAAGTCTTATGTGGTTGTACAGACTGCTACGCATTCATTGCTTTCCACAATCGCCATACACTGGTGGTAAATTATGCAAATCTAGCCTAGATGAGTTTTACTTAAGTTATCTGAATATAACTTTACAGACTTATAAAATTATATAATAGTTACAATAAAAATATACAATATTAACATTGAAAAAGTCCCAAAAATCAGTGACGTATTTCCAGAATAAGCTATACCAACAGTTTTGTATATATATACGTACATACAAGCTCGTCTCCTAGCGGTGAAGGCACCTTTTAGTTGTTCCCAATTCCTCTCTGGGCGCTCGACTTGACCCACAGTTAAGATTTTGTTCGGATTTTTAACACCGAAGGGTTAGCCACCCAGGATAACCCAAGAAAGTCAATGCGTCATCGAGGACTGTCTGTCTTATTTCCATTGGGGTCCTCATTCTTCTCCCCCAGGATGCGACCCACGCCAAGGTACCTATTTTCTGCTAGGTGACCAGGACAACAGGTATAAGGAAACGCGTCGAAGTGTTTCCACCCCGCCGGGAATCGAACCCGGGCCCTTCGTGCGTGAAGCGAGATCTTTAGCCACCGGGCCATTCGGATAGGTGTTACTCTTCGACTAGCCGCCCCCATACTCACTGGACATAGGTGTATTTGCGGCAGGGCGACGGCTGATCAATTCGGACTTCATTGTATCGTGTGTCACACATCAGAAAGGAAGTATGACAGACATGAGGAGGTCAGCGACATCATAAAGAGAAGCCTCGCCACAGCCCGTTGCCCAGCTGAACGGGAACCCCAAGTATAGAGGTCTGACGGAAGTCAAAAGCGTCCTGATGGAGCCACAATGCTACCCTGGAAGGATGATAAGGAGATTGCCTGGGACTACACCTGTGCCGCCACATTGGCAGACACCTACTTGCCATACTCTGAAGCTGAAAGGGGTGGAGCCGCTAGCTACAGGGAGACCCAGAAAACCCGCAAATATGAAGGCTTTCCCCCTTGCTATAACTTCATCCCAGTAGGGTCGGAGACTCTTGGAGCATGGAGCAAGTGCACTCTAAAGTTCCTCAAAGAGCTGGGTGAAAAACTCATCACAAAAACCAAGGATCACAGAGCGGCCAGCTTCCTCTATCAGAGACTCAGTGTTGCAATCCAGAGGAAAAATGCCTACAGCATTCTGGGCACGCAGCCCACCGCCGGGGAGCTGGACGAAGTATTCGAGATATAGCTCTGAGATGTTATCTATATACTACTCCTATTGTATTTTTGTCAATGTTTATATATATATTATATATATATATATATATATATATATATATATATATATATATATATATATATTATATATATATATATATATATATATTATGTATATATATATATATATATATATATATATATATATATATATATATATATATATATATATATATATATATATACATACATATATATAAAATGGGGTCCACCTCTGGTGTAAATTGTGGGTCCCATAGCCTCGGAGAAGTGGATAAAAAGGCTTCAATGAAGAATATTACATGTCTTTCTGAAGCGATTTGAATATTCCACTTCCCCTACCACCCCATCTTTTATTAAATATATATAAAATTTATTTCAAGATATAATACATTGTCAAAATACATTAACAAGAATACAATAGTGAGTAAAACAACATAGATGACAACTCAGAGCTACATGTCAAATACTTCGTCCAGCTCCCCAGTAGTGGGCCCAGAATACTGCAGGCATTTCCCCTCTGGATCGCAACACTGAGTCTCTGAAAGAGGAAGCTGGTCGCCCTGTGGTCCTTGGTTTCTATGATGAGTTTTCCACCCAGCTCCTTGAGAAACTTTAGAGCACACTTGCCCCATGCTCCATGGGTCTCCTACCTTATTGGGATGAAGTTATAGCAAGAGGGAAGGTCTTCACATTTGCGGGTCTTCTGGGTCTCCTTGTGGCTGGCAGCTCCACCCCCTTCGGCTAAGGAGTGTGGCAGGTAGGTGTCTGCCAATATTCGCTCCCCAGTAGTGGGCCCAGAATACTGCAGGCATTTCCCCTCTGGATCGCAACACTGAGTCTCTGAAAGAGGAAGCTGGTCGCCCTGTGGTCCTTGGTTTCTATGATGAGTTTTCCACCCAGCTCCTTGAGAAACTTTAGAGCACACTTGCCCCATGCTCCATGGGTCTCCGACCTTATTGGGATGAAGTTATAGCAAGAGGGAAGGTCTTCACATTTGCGGGTCTTCTGGGTCTCCTTGTGGCTGGCAGCTCCACCCCCTTCGGCTAAGGAGTGTGGCAGGTAGGTGTCTGCCAATGTGGCAGCACAGGTGTAGTCCCAAGCAATCTGCTTACCATCCTTCCAGGGTAGTATGGTGGCTCCATCAGGACGCTTTTGACTTCCATCAGACCTCTGCACTTGGGGTTCCAGTTGAGCTGGGCAACGGGCTGTGGCGAGGCTTCTCTTTATGATGTCATTGACCTCCTCATGTCTAGCATACTTCCCTTCTGATGTGTGACACACTAGACCATGAAGTCCGAATTGATCAGCCGTCGCCGCCCTGCCGCAAATACACCTATGTTCGGTGAGTATGGGGGCGGCTAGGCGAAGAGCAACACCAATCCGAATGGCCTGTGGGTCGAGTCGAGTCTCCAGAGAGGAATTGGGAACAGCTAGAAGGAAATCTCCTGAGTGTGGTGCCTTCACCGCTAGGAGACGAGCTTTGTCCTTTCCTGAAGCGTTGGTGAGCATTGTGTTGGCAATTTTTTCCATGATCGGTTTGTCCCAGTGGGACTGTTTGTGCTCTTTGGGAGGAGCTGGTCTACTGGAGGAGTCTGCCAGGATGTCCCACTGCACTGCTGCTTCAATGAACTTGGGGTCTTGAGCTCCCACCACACCTCTCAAACGTTCAGGGACAATCCTCTTGACTAATCCACAGGAGGCCAAACACGATGACAGAAATGCAGGTAACGCTACCTGCCTTGCTTTGCGCACCCCTATACCTCCCAGTCGCACTGGGAGGGTTGCCTGCTCCCATTGCTGATCCTCTAGTGACAGATTCAGTGCCTTATTGAAGGTTGATCTCAGGTGTGCGTCATACTCGTCAAGTGTTGGGTTTTCAAAAGAGGGTGCGCACCTCAAGAAGTAAGTGAGTCTTGGCATAGTAAGACACCTTGTGAGGAGATACAGGGCATCATGGGCATCAAGATCACTTATTCTCTCCTCCATTCTTTTCAGGTCATTCACTTTGTCCTTGAGGACAGTGTCGATGGCGTGGTGACCCAGCGGTGCTCCCAGGAGGGTACTGTTGGATGGAGTGGTAGTAGTGACTTCTGGGAGGATTGTTTGCACCGCATTGATTATTTCCTGATTTGTTGTGATAATTTCACACTTTGAGGGATTAAGGATGAGTCCTAAGGCTTCTCCCTGTGTCTTCACCCGTTGTAGGTCCTCTAACAGGGACTCCCATATATATATATATATATATATATATATATATATATATATATATATATATATATACATACCTGGAGTATACCTGGAGAGAGTTCCAGGGGTCAACGCCCCTGCGGCCCGGTCAGTGACCAGGACTCATGTTGGATCAGAGCCTGATCAACCAGTCTGTTACTGCTGGCCGCACGCAGTCCAACGTACGAACCACAGCCTGGCTGGTTAGGTACCGACTTTAGGTGCCTGTCCAGTGCCTGTTTGAAGACATCCAGGGGTTTGTTGGTAATCCCCCTGATGTATGCTGGGAGGCAGTTGAACAGTCTTGGGCCCTTGACACTTATTGTGTTGTCTCTCAACGTGCTAGTGGCACCCCTGCTTTTCATTGGGGGGATGGTACATCGCCTGCCGAGTCTTTTGCTTTCGTAGGGAGTGACCCTCGTGTGCAAGTTTGGTACTAATCCCTCGAGAATTTTCCACGTGTATATAATAATGTATCTCTCCCGCCTGCGTTCTAGGGAGTACAGGTTTAGGAACTTCAAGCGTTCCCAGTAATTGAGGTGGTTTATTGCAGTTATGCGTGCCGTGAAGGTTCTCTGCACATTTTCTAGGTCAGCAATTTCACCTGCCTTGAAAGGTGCAGTTAGTGTGCAGCAATATTCCAGCCTAGATAGAAAAAGCGACCTGAAAAGTGTCAACATGGGCGTGGCATCCCTGGTTTTGAAGGTTCTCATTATCCATCCTGTCATTTTTTTAGCAGATGCGATTGCTAAGGGTCCTTGAAGGTGAGTTCCTCTGACATGATCACTCCCAGGTCTTTGACATTAGTTTTTCGCTCTATTGTGTGGTTGGAATTTGTTTTGTACTCCGATGAGATTTTAATTTCCTCACGTTTTCCATATCTGAGTAATTGAAATTTCTCATCATTGAACTTCATATTGTTTTCTGCAGCCCATTTAAAGATTTGGTTTATGTCTGCTTGGAGTCTTGCAGTGTCTTCAACGGTGGACACTGTCATACAGATTCGGGTGTCATCTGCAAAGGAAGACACGGCACTGTGGCTTATATCCCTGTCTATGTCCGATATGAGGATGAGGAACAGGATGGTGTGTATCTCTTAGTACATATACACTGAAAGTCTACTTTAATTCCTGTTTAGGGATTTAAGTATGCTTGACTAGTGGTGGTTCCTTAATGACCCTTGTGCTGCATAAAGGGTTTTAACCTAATAAACCAACCAACCAACCATCTGTGTGTCACCTGGTCTACAAAGTAACAAGAACGTCCTCCGGGTCGAACGCTCTATTTCCCCGTAAATATGTCTTGGATTAGCAATCATTTCAACTAACCCTCCTGCCAGAGGCGCAGCAGAAGGTCGAGTCAATATGCAGAGTTTTCTATATTCGCTCTCATAGAAAACGGATGTCCCAGTAACGGGATGACAGACTCATTTGAGATGCGAGTAGTAATTATTTCAAAGTGAATGAGAGACAATGTGTTGGACAATGGTGGGCGGGATCTATGAATCTCTGCTTCCTGCGTCACTGTTGCTGCTCTCACTTACTTATACGGTGGGCCACATGTAAGTAATTATTTATTTATGTTTGCGTGAAGTACGTTTGCGACAGCACATCATGTGGATTTCACCTAGGATAACCCAGTAAAGTCAAACAATGCGACTTCTTTCAGCGTGCGCTGAAGATCGTTCTGGTGACGGAATATGAGGACTCCATTTGACCAAAGTCAGACTGCCTTTGTATTATCCTACTTTTAAATCTACGTAATTTGAAGAACACTATTTGGGTTGTTAACCTGGAGGGTTAGTAACTCAGGATAACCCGGAGAATTAATAACCCGGGGATTAATAACCCAGGATAACCCATGAATGTTAGTTAAGTTTATTATATTTTATCTTATGTGTTCCTTTTGCTGGAGTCACAACTTTGGGTAAGACAAGATAGTATGAGATACCTCATATCTCATCTATCTTTACACGAGTTCTGTTTCAAAAGTGCTTTGAAATGACCTTTGACGCTGACCTAACTCTCGGAAACTTTTGGAAAAGTCACTTCAACATCCTTCAGTGTGAGACTGAAAATTAAAGCCTGGGAAATAGTTTCGAACATCGAACTTTTCGCAGTTCGACCACCACCTAGGCACCAATTATGTTCAAACACTGAGGTTCCATTGTATATATAAACTTTCACTTATCTGCATGATGAGTTTGTTAACTCCAACAGCGACTTACCAAACCGTACAGTCAGTTTTTTTTATGTAATTTGTTAAAGTCGTTTTCTGTTTATATTCTCCTCCCCTCAAGGGAGGTTACTTGCTGCCGGTGAGCAGAATTTGATCCAAAACATTAGACATGACCTTCCCTTCCTCGGGTCGAAAAGCTTGTTTTTATATTCCATTTCGGTGTTTTAGCGAGGTTTTCAATGTTTTTTTTTACGTAATTGTTTGTATAATACTCATATAAATATCAGACGACCTTATCTCTCATTCTCATTTCTGACATAGGAAAACAAACAATCATTGCGTGTCAACCTTTGTGAAGGCCACTTGAGAGTGGCATGCTCGGGAAGACATATCCTTTTGAACATTGGACTCTTATCTTCAAAAAGGAGCTTATGTTTCTGAAAACTTTACCTCATCAGTTAGGCAGTGGTACCTAAGTCATACTACAAGCTGCAAGCACAATCTAACTAATCTAGCCACCAACCAGGACTGGTCATGGTGATCTCCGAACTCCCAGGTGAGCTCCAGGTAAGGTAGCATCCACCTTGGGTATAGCCAATCTTTATAGCAAAAAATAATGTAATTAACACTCGAAAAATAAGTCAGCGAAGTATAAAAGTTACAATACTGAGGCTGAAACATTTCACAAATAACCAGCACCTTGGAGAGGAAGCTTAGACGACGTACCTCGATTGCTATCGCACTCAGCTCACACACTGAGGTCAGGGGGTCGATCCCCGGTACGGTTGAAAACATTAGACCCGGTGGTCTGGTGGCTTGAGCTCTCGCTTCACACACGGAGGGCCCGGGTTCGATTCCCGGCGGGTGGAAACATTTCGACGTGTTTCCTTACACCTGTTGTTATGTTCACCTAGCAGCAAATAGGTACCTGGGTTGTTAGTCGACTGGTGTGGGTCGCATCCTGGGGGACAAGATTAAGGACCCCAATGGAAATAAGACAGACAGTCCTCGATGACGCACTGACTTTCTTGGGTTATCCTGGGTGGCTAACCCTCCGGGGTTAAAAATCCGAAGAAATCTTATCTTATCTTATTTACCTGCTGTCCATATTCACCTATTAGTAAAATAGGTACCTGGGTGTTGGTTGATTAGTGTGGGTTGCATCCTGGGACAAAATTGACCTAATTTGCCGGAAATGCTCTGCATAACAAGGGGCTTTCCATATATATAGTAGTATGCCATTGATGTCAGCTAGGCCTGTATACCTTGTACATGTACTTGTAGAAATGGATTATTATTATTATTTCGGTCGGGTTTTCCTCACTATCCCAGTTCTTCAGCAGGAACGTGTCAACAATTTATAAATTACGGATTGATGGCGATATACACCAATTGACCTTTGAGAACGTCTAATTACATTGCACAATTCAGTCCAGTGTTCACACATTAAATTCATTATGGTGTCTCTCCCCCGCGTCCCTCTGCCGCTATTCTAACCCCTCCCCCACTCGAAATTTCTCGAAAGAGTCAAATCAGCATCACATTTTATTACACAATTATTGTATTATTCAATTTCACACATGTTGAATTTAGGAAAATCCAAAATTTTCCACACTAGTATTGGAGAACCCTTTACCATACAAGTAAAAAACGATGAAGGCCTACAGAAGCACAGACACCTTTAGGTACTTCAAGCTAGCTGGGTAGATAATACTATGGTATGACACGCACAGGCCAAAAAGATAGCTGGGTAGATAATACTATGGTATGACACGCACAGGCCAAAAAGATAGCTGGGTAGATAATACTATGGTATGACACGCACAGGCCAAAAAAGATGTTTGTCCTCACTCCCTGGGTAAGCAACATTTACACATAAAATATGTATTAATTGTTCACTTATTATTTTAAATATCTCACTGTTTATGAATCAGTATAATTTGTATTTATATTAGTGAAATAATCAAGTTAGCTATTTATTAAATATAGAAACATGTGATTGCTGGATCTAATTAAGTAAAATTTAGTATACAGAAATGTCAAAATCACGTTTAAAATCCTGGGCTCTATGTGGTGAACCAGTTTGTGTCCATCAAGAGATTATGTTGCTTTGCACTTCCAGAGTTTGCAAAAGAATGAAGTTTCGTAAATTATGCCTTAGAGTAAGTAAAACTCCCAAAACATAGCAATGCATAGATTGTGCTAGAATAATAAATAAGGGCGAGAAATCTAAAAAGCTTAAAATATGATTAACTTTCAATTCATGAACAGTGGACTTAGTGCTCAATTTGTTGACAAATTAGAAGATCAAGAACCCAACCGCTAAGCCTTGTAAAGCCATTGGACAGCAACGCTGAAGCAGGAGAACACACAGAAGGCGGCATACTGGCCGGCTGCATCTTGCTTGGTGGAAGAATCAATCTCGACGATGAATGGTCGAGGCGGCAGGAACACAAGACTGGCTGCTACATGATGATTGGTCGATATAAATGTTGGTGGAGATGAACGAACTTCATTGCTTGTATATCTTGATGATGAGGAGGTTACTAATCTGTCAGATTAGTAAGAGAGCCATTTACAAGAGACTTAAACCGTCTTCTAGAGAGGAATTCCAATTCATAGCTGCGTTGTTGGTGTTTGAACTCATCTAATGATTCAGGAGTGAAGGTGTGGCCAGGTGTAATGGTATACTTGACAGTTCCATCCTGGAGACGCTGGATAATTTCCTTGATAGTCAATTCGTCTTCGTATCTTTGTATTTTCTTATGTAATGTGAACAGATATTACAAATAAAAATTGATTTATCAATTCTTCAAATTTCTTATATAAACATTAGTTTATACATATTAGTACTAGTGGTAGTTTACATTATTATGTCATACACATAATTTTGTCATATAATAATAATGTCCTACAATAATAATGTCATACAATAATAATGTCATACACAAATGTATGTCTTTTATTTAGTACAGCAGTAACTAAATCTACTTAAGTGGAATTATTAAGTGGTTATAACTATAACCATAATTTTTAAAGGGGAAGGGTGGACCGGTAAGCCAGTGGAAGGCCTCGGTTAGAAGACCAAAAGCTCCAGCTGCGGGTCATCATATGACTGAGACCCGCGTCAGGAAACATTTGTCCTGTTTCCTGACGAACCTTACCTAACCTAACCCTAGTTAAGTGGAAGGTGTATTTTATTTTTTACAGATTATATAATATAAACACATTCTAAATAGAATATCTCAATGATTCAGAATTAAAAGGTGTTTGCCAGCTGTAATATGGGCTACACGCAGTGCACGCCAGGTGTTTGCCAGCAGTACTGTGCGTCAGAAGATGTTTACATGCTTCAGTGTGGATCTGGTCATATGTCGTACACAGAGATACGTGATGCGAAACAATATCATATTCCCCTCGGTATAATCAAACTTGGACTAAAATTACATTCGTGCCTGCAATCCTATACGTTTTTGTCCTCCCGGAACAGCCTTTCAATAGAACCCTTGTAATATGTTGGCGGAGCAGAAAGCCTTTCCGGTTGTAATGAGGATAAGTAGAGCAGGTGAACACGACAGACACAAGGCAGCAGAGGTAACTTCCTCAGTACAGTTGAAAGGGATCAACAGAGAATCACTCAAGTCACGGAATGTTGACATTACCTTGCCCGCGGCTTGTGTGGGGCTACTAGGCTAGTATCATGTAAAGAATATCACTTGATAATGGTCTAGGACAGACCCAAACGTCATTTAAAGTTTCTTCTCGGAAATGTGGATTGTTTGTGAATTGTTCCAGCCACGGTATTTTGATTTATATTCTTTACGTTAAATCATTGACGACAAAGAAAGAATCCAGGAACATGGGAAAGAAAGGACAACCATCCAGAGAGAAACATAATAAAGAATACATACATATGTGCATATATTCATCTACAAAAAAATGTGGTGCTTCTGTACGTAATTTAACCGCACTGGAAGAAAAAAAATCCCAGCGTTTTCGTGATGTATCATTGTCATTCTCAGGGAAGAATGTGATTCATACAAGAATACATAATGAATTTATTTCTCATTTATTATGATCCAATTGTACATACACTTGCATGAGTCATACATGCGCACATGTACCGGAGTCATGTATACACATGTATGTACGCATGTACATTTGTGTATTGACAACATCCCGCAGATGATTTATCTTTGCTACTGTTGAAAGCTTTGAAATATTACATCTAAATAATTTGTTGCTTTCTTTGTACAGGGTGTCACTCGTAGGAGGTCCCGAGTCCGTACTCCCTTATTACAACTGTTTTGTTCGTAGTAATGTAACTTTATTATCCACAACATTTTATTTACGCAAAGGCTTTATCAAGTCAGTCACTGACTTAATAAAGCCCCTGCGAGGGAGAAACGTTGTCGTTATTGAAGGTCTCCACCGCATCCATGTGCTTAGTTGTACTTTTCCACAAAAATATACAGAGACAGTTTTTTATCGTGTCTTCTGCCTCCCCTCCTGACTACTACTGAATTATCCCCCCCCCTCCTTTCACCCCAGATGCTAACCTCCTGAAACTCAGAACCTTTCCCCCTCGACATCTCCTTCCTCCTTGCCATCCCTACCAGACTTCAGACTGCTCTGTTGTCTTGAATCCCTTCTTTCGCTTTCCTGTGTTTTCCTTGAGCCCTTACCCCCTCTTCCACTCCCTTATCTCTCCAGAGCCTCTTCTTTTCTCCCTCACCCCCTCTCCTTGAATATCCTCTTTTACTCTTATCCCTCAAATCTTACTATCTCCTGCAGTGTCATATGATCCCTCCGTCAGGTGGCTAGCGAGTCCTGCAACCCCCCGTTCTTCTTCCCTTGTATCCTGTCCTCACCTCCCTGCCTCCTTGTTGCAACCTTGCTGATGATGATGCTCACCCGCTTGTGCGTGTGTGTGTGAGACTGCCAGGAAAAAGCTCCACCTCCTGAGACCCGCCTAGTAACCGATAGTCTACTGGTGTGATGACCTTCCCAAGCTCATGGGTTGTATTATAGTTACACTGAAATCAAGTATGGAGTTTGACACCACCATTTCATCGTCTAGTCACTCTAATGAGTTCCCAGCACTCAAGAAGTTTCTTCTTACATCCCTTCATATGGAATCTACTTCCTCTACCTCCGCTGAGTTCCACTACCTCACGTCCTTGTATTGACGGCATTATTTCTAATGAATATGAAAATTGTATATAATACCGACAGGTTGATAAGTAAGACACATGTGCAACAGTTAGATAACTTTATTCCAAAATGTTTCGCCTACACAGTAGGCTTCTTCAGTCGAGTATAGAGGCAGCAGAAGCAGTGGACTTGTAAAGAGGATGTAATCAATCCATCAGCCTTCAAGGGTGATGGACTGATTACATCGTCTTTACATCTGCTTCTGCTGGCTCTTCTGTACTTGACTGAAGAAGCCTACTGTGTAGGCGAAACATTTCGGAATAAAGATACCTAACTTGCACATGTGTCTTACTTATCATTATTTGTAATATTCATTTGATTCATTTGGGCATTTAGCTTCCCCCGGGTATTCTCGCACCGGTCACTCATAGTTTTATTTCTGCTTTAGCATTGATGCTGAGGATGTACGTTATTATCGCATCTCTATTATATTTCCTTTAGTAACGCGAGGTGAAACTCCATCATTTTTTTTTCGCATTTCATGTCTCAGTTTCCAGACCTGTTTGGTAGCATATCTTTAAACTTTCTCAAGCTTCATTATGAGCTTGACTAGGCGAGACCTCCATGCTGGTGTTGCGTGCACATTAATTGGTCTCAAGTTCGTGGTTTACAATTTTGTGAATGATTTTGTGTTCAGGTTCCTGATTTCAGTTCTTATATTTTTCCAGCCTTCCATGACTCACTGATATTGTTCACTTTGGTTGTTTAATAAGGATGATACTTACCCAAAGGAAGGCGATGAATGTTTTAATGTCAGGATTGGAGGGATTGGTCCCAAATCTACACTGAAATTACTACATATGAACATAGAGGCTTGGCAGAAGATGCAGGATATTTCTGCTGTAAAGCAGGGAAGGGATGAGTGCACTGAGAGAGAGAGATAAATAAGTGTAAAGTGACCACGACTCTTCAACATCTTCCCTTCATGCATAAGTGGGGATTACCAACTGACCCCAGACTGTCTCCAAGAAGGAACTCTACAAATTCCTCAAATTAGTTCCTAATTAGTTGTGTTGTGGTGCAATCGGACTGCGGGTGGCGGGTACCAACAGCCTGATCGATTAGACCAGCAACCACGTGGCCTGGTCAGGGACCGGGCTGCGAAAGTAATTTCAAGTAACTACAGGTATGCAGAGCTTAGTCATACGATCACCTGCTCAGTGGTGCCGAATATAAATATTATTTAATATAAAAAGATTGGACGACTGGACACTGCAAGAAATCATCCATTTGGTGTGTGGTGAGGTCCAGTAAGCTCTCATTATAAACCTTCTCTATGTAGTGCGTTTTCTTGTAATTGTGATTGAAAAAGTACATCCAGAATTGAATATCACGTGGAAAGGCCTTCATAGTACGCGCATTTACAAAAAATCTACTGGAGCTTTATAAGCGACTAGACTGTACCTTGGCCTCTTAATTAAGACGCGGACCTCCCAAGACGTGATGGGTTATATAATTATCAGGTATTTCATGAAGGTATTCTTGATCTTTACACAAAAACTCCAAATTCCAGAGCAGTGTAACTGTATATTTGTGAGAACTTTCTCCCTGCACGGATTTTTTCAGTCGTGTGCTGGATGTTAGAGGAATGGCGTCGACATTGTCTGGTTTTTATTGCATGTTACCAGGAACTTAATCTTTTCAGTTGTTAAAGGAAGTCATCAAGGTGAGATTAAATTAAACTTCTTCCTTAACTTTCACTACGAACGTTTTTCGGCGACCGTTTTTCAGCGACCGTTTTTCACGACCGTTTTATTGTGTCGCTTCGCCACGAACTTTTTCAGCGACCGTTTTATTGAGTCGCTGCGCCACAAACGTTTTTCAGCAACTGTTTTGCTTAAAATGCGACATAAAATGAACAAGGGATAACGAGGGCTCGAACCCGGGTCAGCCAGGTCGTGCGATCATACCTTCAACTGGCGGATCAGACAGGTTGTGATAGCTAAGTAGCCCTGCAGTCAATTAGCACCAATAGTCTGGTTGACTAGGTAGTCACCAAGAATGCCTGACTTCAGGCCGAGGTGCTAGAGAACTCTCGAAAGCGGTGTCAGGCATGTCACAGGTACAGCAGTTCCTGTGTAAATATATATTGTTTATTTTCCCATTACATTATTATTAGTAGTAGTATTAGTATTATTGTTGTTGTTTTCGTGGGAAGAGCTAAACCCGTAGATGTCATGCAGCGCAAATTGGGTTTTACGCAGCTGAATAACAAGGCGAACCATCCCTTGAAGAAAACACACCAGTGCTGAAAGTTTGAAGCCGGCCAGAAGAGTCATTCTCCAGTTACAATACGGAATCATACAATTCAGCTTTTTAAATTATGTTATTAAATTGGCAAGTTTCTACCAACAGAGCCTAAATTTATACCATTTTCTTCTTATAAGATGTATCAACCAGTAACTATTAAGATACTATATCATGACACATGCGCAACACTTTTCGCCACACAGTGGCTTCATCAGTCCAATACAAAGAAGAATGGTGAAGATCAGAAGGATGGACTGATTACCTCAAACTTGATGGACTGATTACAATGACATCAGACTGAGGGACTGATTATTTCAAACTTAATGGATTGATTATATCGACTCCAGGCCGAGGGACTGATTACCTCAAACTCCTGATCTTCACCATTCGTCTTTGTATTGGACTGATGAAGCCACTGTGTGGCGAAACGTTTCCACAATAAAGATACGCAAGTGTTGCACATGTGTCTAATTTATCAACTTGTCGGTTCTCTGAACCATATAACTACAAGATATAACACGGAAAGAAAATACCACATTTTTTAAAATATAATCGGCAAATTGACACCTGCACGCTCCAGTAAGAAGCCCAACTTATTTTCTTAGTACGATATATCAGCGTTGACAGTTTGAAGGCGGTAGATAAATGCTTTCTTAAGTCATGAAGGAAAACCTTGGAGGAAGAAAAGAAAAATAAACACTTAAAGGTACCATTTTAGGAAGATCTAATATAAAGAGTCGTGTGAGGTTTAAGGAAGAATTTTGTACCGGTCATATGTGCGTGTGACCCCAGATGACCTCAGCTAGAGGACCAGTGGCTGACCTTACACCCCCCATTCCCCAGCCTGCCATATTTGTTAGGTGATTGCTGTGTTTCTTGTAGCGGCGGCGGCAGTGTATTGGGCTGGCCTGGCCTGCCGGGAGGGGGGTGAGTGAGTGTCTGCTTCGTGGTAGATGTGCACTCACTTATATGTGGTTGTAGGGGTCGATTCATAGCACGTGTGTGTGTGCTCACCGATTTGTGTTTGCGGGCATATAGAGATTTAGCTCCTGTTCCCTCCTCCTAGATCACTTTGATAGGCTTATCATATCTACTGTACTCTTAAAACTATGTATTGAGTTTGCCTCCACCACTATTTCATCTAAGTCATTCTACTTGTCAACCACCCTGAGACTAAAGAATACTTTCATATATTCCTGTGGCTCATCCATGTCGTCGCCTTCCACCTGTGTCCCTTGAACCTGGTCTTTTTAATTCATACTGTCTGTCCCTATCAATTTCTCTTAAGATTTTGTACAAATTAATCATTTTCCCCCATCCTTGATCTTTTCATCTAAGGACGTTACGTTCAGTTCTTTCAACCTGTCCTCATAGGGTATTCCTCTCTTCTACTGCTAGCCTGGTTACAAACCGTTTGTATTTTTTCCAGTTTCTTCACGTGCTTGGCCAGGTGTGGGCTCCATGCTTGCTTCGCGTAAGCAATGATTGGCCTAACATATGCCGTGTATAAGTTTCTGAAGGATTCTTTATTCAATTTTCTGAATACTATTCTGAGGTATGTTAGTTTTGAATATGCCACTGCGTTATATGGTTTATATGCAGTTCCAGCGATATTCTAGGTGTTACATTCACCCCAGGTCCTTTTTATCCTAAAGTTTTCAGCTTCTGGGCTCGTGCTGTACTTGAGTTAAACTCGTAAAGGCACTTGTTTGACCACATCTGCAGTCTGGAGTTTATCACTGTCCTCTCCTGTTCTCATTGTTCTCAATAGTTTTACACCGTCAGCAAACTTAGGACTCAATTCCCCAAGGTATATGTATATTACGCACAGTATTGCTGCTCTTGGCCGCCTTTTCGCTGATCGCTACTAGGTCCACCATCACCCTACTCCAAGAGCCTTATAGTACCTCTTCTTAAAGCTGTGTATGGACCCTGTGTGTTTAATACCAGAGACGAGTCACCATCTGGAGAAGACCTGTGCCGGGGTTGGCCCCAGGCTAATAGACGGAGGATCGAGCCTCCACTTCCTGCGATGAATTACTCACACGAGTTTAGCGCTTAACATAAATATGCAATCATAACGTATATATCGCCAGAATCGGTTATCTGGAACAGTTTGCATAAATGGGATGAAATCAGAATGGGGACCAGTTACAAGTGGCCTCCCACAGGGCTCAGTGCTGGGCCCCTTGTTGGTTACAACCTTCTCATCCTCTTCCTCCACCTCCTCCTCCTCCTCCTCCACCTGGCCGTGCGCAGCGCCCCTAGCTATTGTCTGAGCCGCAGTGCTAAGAGGAACCTGCGTCCCCGCCTGTTTGTGCACCTAACATGAGCAGACTTATGTATCAACACTGAGCGTGAAGCCTCCCTCATAGCCTCAGTTTAACATCCATCTGATGTGTGTACTCACCTAATTGTGGTTACAGGGGTCGATTCATAGCTCCTGCCCCCGCCTCTTCACTGGTATATGTGTGTGTTAGTTACCATTTTGTCCTAGGCACATGTCGATTAGACACTAGGCCTGTTGTATGTATATGTGTGTGTGTGTGTATGTATGTGTGTGTGTGTATGTGTGTGTGTGTATGTATGTGTGTGTGTAACAGAACATGGAGGCTGCCTCACACGCTTAACACATAAGATGTGTTCCTGCGTTTGAAAACAAAGGGAGACAATAGTTGAATCAAAGTGAGAGGAACGTACACACACAAGGAAGAAACACACATAAAAGATGCTCGTAGCATAATGAAACAAAGTACTGAGAGCCCCAGTAATTGTGAAAATTTTATACAGTACTGCAAGTTGAATACTAAGACACATGTGCAACAATTATCATATGCAACAATTATGTATCTTTATTGTCGAAACGTTTCGCCTACACAATAGGCTTCTTCAGTCAGTGCATTATTATTATTATTATTATTATTATTATCAAAAGAAGCGCTAAACCACAAGGGTGATATAGCTTCAGTCAGTGTAGATAACTGCTTCGGAATCATTTTTTCAGTCAAATACATTAAACATGAAGCCGGCAGAAGCAGAAGCAGTGGCGAGTGATTCTCAGTGCCTCGCCTTCCCTAATATATAAGACTCCATTCTCATGTTTCAACTTCTCACTGTTTCAATCTATGGCGCTGAACTATATTCTTCAGGCTGAGGAAGTGACCACCTCAAAAGCTACTAAGTGAACGTTGATGGACTGATCGCATCAACTTTGCCTACCCACTGCTTCTGCTGTCTTCATGTTTAGTTACCTCTGTATGTGACTGAAGAAGCCTACTGTGTAAGCAAAACGTTTCAACACTACAGATACCTAATTGCTGCACATGTGTCTTAGTCATCACACGTATATATTGTCCAGACATAGATAATAGTATATGCAGTGTGAGCAGCTCTCATTTTGGATGACTGGTTACCTACCTATAGTCATCCAAACTACCCAGAACTCAGCCCACAGCATGGGTATGGGGTGCATAATAAAGATGTTAAAGTAACTCGCATGAATGGTTATCTGCGTACAGTCATCCAAACTACCCACAAGGACATGCTAAGTATGAACCAGTAGGTCTGTTGCAGTGTTCCTCCGTTCTTATGTTCTTATCTTACAATACTGATTATGTACCTACCAAGAACTCAGCAAGTGGAGGTGGCTGTCGCCGAGTCCTACAACATAGTAAACATAATATAAAACGCAGTGCTGAGCAAGGACTCCTGACATAAAGTTATAATTACACAGTGAGACCTTGAGCCCGCTGAAACAATGCTTCTCCGGTGTTTAATTATATAATGACTTCATTTTTTTATGTGTGTATAAGTTGGTGTAGTTGTCTTTACACTTTGTATAGAACTGTCTTCGTTGGGGTTTATGTTGAGAATCTTGTTTTATTCATTTGGTTAAACGAGAATAATAACACTGGTTTAAGCAGTTGTTAAGTTTTCCTGCAGGCGCAGACCTTTCCTGGGAAGGGGGGAGGGTTACGTTAATGTTGATGAAAGGCTCTTGATACAACCAAGTGAAGCTGCCTTTCCCTTTCTGGGGCAAAATCTGATTGCCTCCCATTCCCAAGGCGCAGTATGACCCTTACGGTTAAGCGCTTCATCGTGAATTTTATAATAATAATAATAATAATAATAATAATAATAATAATAATAAATCGTAAATTAGGCAGAGCGTCCTTGAAGTATGGATTACGTGAGAATATTAGACTCCTGTTCAGTCTGTACTTACTGGGGTTGAGCCTCAGCTCTTACCTCAGCATTTCAGTCAGCTATCATCTGGGTCATTTGATTTATATCTTCTTGTGTTCCGTAAAATGTAATGTTCTCTCAGTCTTTCTAACTCCAGGACCAGCTTCTTTTTCTTTATTTTCTCAATATTCTTCATGTATATATGACTTGGGTGTGTGATGGAGAGTGTTCACGCTGGTGCCTCGCACTCCAGAACTGGTCTTGCACATACACGGTATTATGATATACAATGTTTTATATGATTGAGGCGGGTGAAGGCAACCTGCCTTGCACACGATGATGATGTGTTCCTCAGGAGGTCGAGGTCTGTGGGGTGTCTACCACCAGGTCTTCCTAGCCGGTGCGTTGCTTGCAGTTCCTCCTCTCCAGGTCTCGTCTTCATTAGTTTGCACTTGGCAGAAATGAGCTGAATTATCCATGTGCCAAAAAGATCGCTTGGCTCACACTCGAAGGACTTTGTTCAAAGGTACCGGTTCGTAACGTCTTCTGGTTTTCACTTTAAGCATATGAATTACTGATAAAGTGTTTAAACCAAGGTATTGTGACTCTTATTCTTCGAGGATCCTGAGTTTGATCCCCCGACAAGGTGATGCTTAGTATTACGCCTTCTTGCATGCTCTGCCCATATTCATCTAGCAGTAAATAGGTACCTGGATGTTACTCACCTGTTGTGGGTCGCACCCTGGAGTGTAGGCAGCATTATATCATAACTAGTATCAGACTTTGAAACGAGCTGAGGTAGTGTAACAGTTCATAGCCTGCAGCAGTGAACTCTCTCTAAAAAAATCCTTATACTGTTTTTTGTCATTCGTGTCCTCATCAGCTTTTTATAGTTTGCAAATATCGACATAAGGGAAGCTATGACAGTTGGTAGGCTATTCAAACGCATCGTGAATGAAATGGGTGTGAGGTGTAACCCTTGGGGAACTCTCATTCTGCATGGCTATAAGAGAGCGATTACTAGCAGCCTCACTGCTCACAGATATATCAACCTTACTCGCCATGGATTCAACCCCCACCCGCTCCGTGGTTTATATCAACATTATGACGTGACAGGACAGAGTCACGTCACCTTCAACAGTGACATCACTTTCAACAGAGTGACATGACCTTGGACAGTGACATGACCTTGGACAGAGTGATATTACCTTGGACAGACAATAGAGGTATGCACTTATCTCACTAATATGATAATTACACAGCACTCGTCCATCCGTCAAGGTGATCAACTAAACAAGGTGATCAATCTTGCAGTTCTGCAGAGTTACTACAAGAGTTGCATTTCGTTTCTTTAGCTAAGTTAGATTTGTAGAGGAGGTTGTTAAACACTAACTTGTGATTGTTTAGAATGTTGTTAATGTTTCTCTAGAAATACCTGGATTACAGAGACATAAACACTTGAGTGATGAAAGTGAAAAACCGCTTGAAAAGAAAACTGAAACATGGGTAAAATGAGAACTGTATAAACCATACCACGGGTGGGGTTCAAACCCTCGGTTAGAGAGTCTCAAAACTCCAGACCGTCGCGTAATCCACTAGGCCAGCTAGCTTCAATAAGATTCGTCTAACTAGGTATATTTCTACACCATAGGAAGGTTAGCATAGGCACCACTGTGACCACACTGTCCCGTAGCTGGATCGCTAGCGCACTGAGCTCACACACTGAGGTCCGGAGTTCGAATCTCCTCCGGTACGGCTGGAAAAAAAACATTAGGAACGTGTTTCCATAAGACACCTACTGTCCCTGTTCACCTATCAGTGTAAAATGGGTACCTGGGTGTTAGTCGACTGGTGTGGGTCGCATCCTGGGACAAAACTGACCTAATTTGCCCGAAATGCTCAGCATAACAAGGGGTTTTCTATATAACAGTATGTCATTGATGTCAGCTAGGACTGTATTTAATAAAGATATATATTATATAGATGAGTGGAACCAACGCCCAGGTAACGTCTCTGAGGCGAGAACATTGGGTAGCTTTAATTAAACATAGGTTGGACGGGTATATGAGTAAGTGTAAGTTAGTCCTGTTTAGCATGGACCACTAGACTTACTGCAGCATTCCTTCACTCTCGTATTTTGTACAGAAAATTTACGTGAGGGTCATCGAGTTACTGACATGAAAGGCAACTATGGGACTAATTGGAGAATTGATTAATGTGTGTAAACAGACACCATTTTTCCGTCATTTAGTGTTTCTCACCCGTGAGGGTTGTCCTACCTCTGAGCAGTGAGGCCAGGCCAGAACACTTCCTGTTTGTCACACTCTACCTCACATTACTCTTTGTTGTGAGTGGGAAGTAAACAAACGAGCATGTACTCACCCAGTTGTGTTTATGGGGGTCGACCCACAGTTCATGACCCCGTCTCTTAGCCTCTAGCCACTGAATTTCTAGACTTCAGGGGTTAATATTTGTCTATTTAACATACATACACTATTTATCTGTCTACACACACACACACACACACACACACACACATGGCATCACAGTTAGTATGTTTGAGTTCACAGGTATATAGAGAACGTAATTATAAATGCGGGCACACGGTAGGTGCTGGAGGGCGGGATGAGGTGCTGGAGGGCGGGATGAGGTGCTGGAGGGCGGGATGAGGTACTGGAGGGCGGGATGAGGTACTGGAGGGCGAGATGAGGTGCTGGAGGGCGGGATGAGGTACTGGAGGGCAGGATGAGGTGCTGGAGGGCGGGATGAGGTACTGGAGGGCGGGATGAGGTACTGGAAAGCGGGATGAGATACTGGAGGGCGGGGTTAGGTACTGGAGGGCGGGATGAGGTACTGGAGGGCGGGATGAGGTGCTGGAGGGCGGGGTGAGGTACTGGAGGGCGGGATGAGGTACTGGAGGGCGGGATGAGGTGCTGGAGGGCGGGGTGAGGTACTGGAGGGCGGGATGAGGTACTGGAGGGCGAGATGAGGTGCTGGAGGGCGGGATGAGGTACTGGAGGGCAGGATGAGGTGCTGGAGGGCGGATGAGGTACTGGAGGGCGGGATGAGGTACTGGAAAGCGGGATGAGATACTGGAGGGCGGGGTTAGGTACTGGAGGGCGGGATGAGGTACTGGAGGGCGGGATGAGGTGCTGGAGGGTGGGATGAGGTACTGGAGGGCGGAGTGAGGTACTGGAGGGCGGGATGAGGTACTGGATTGCGGGATGAGGTGCTGGAGGGCGGGATGAGGTACTGGAAGGCGGGATGAGTTGCTGGAGAGCGGGAAGAGGTACTGGAGGGCGGGATGAGGTGCTGGAGGGCGGGATGAGGTGCTGGAGGGCGGGGTGAGGTACTGGATTGCGGGATGAGGTGCTGGAGGGCGGAATGAGGTACTGGAGGGCGGGATGAGGTGCTGGAGGGCGGGATGAGGTACTGGAGGGCGGGGTGAGGTACTGGATTGCGGGATGAGGTGCTGGAGGGCGGAATGAGGTACTGGAGGGCGGGATGAGGTGCTGGAGGGCGGGATGAGGTACTGGAGGGCGGGTTGAGGTACTGGAGGGCGGGATGAGGTGCTGAAGTGCGGATGAGGTGCTGGAGGGCGGGGTGAGGTACTGGAGGGCGGATGAGGTACTGGAGGACGGGATGAGGTGCTGGAGGGCGGGATGAGATACAGGAGGGCGGGATGAGGTACTGGAGGGCAGGATGAGGTGCTGGAGGCGGGATGAGGTGCTGGAGGGCGGGATGAGGTGCTGGAGGGCGGGATGAGGTACTGGAAAGCGGATGAGATAATGGAGGGCGGGGTTAGGTACTGGAGGGCGGGATGAGGTACTGGAGGGCGGGATGAGGTGTTGGAGGGCGGATGAGGTACTGGAGGGCGGGGTGAGGTACTGGAGGGCGGGATGAGGTACTGGAGGGCGGATGAGGTGCTGGAGGGCGGGGTGAGGTACTGGAGGGCGGGATGAGGTACTGGAGGGCGGGATGAGGTGCTGGAGGACGGATGAGGTACTGGAGGGCGGATGAGGTACTAGAGGGCGGGGTGAGGTACTGGAGGGCGGGGTGAGGTACTGGAAAGCGGGATGAGATACTGGAGGGCGGGGTTAGGTACTGGAGGGCGGGATGAGGTACTGGAGGGCGGGATGAGGTACTGAAGGGCGGGATGAGGTACTGGAAAGCGGATGAGATACTGGAGGGCGGGGTTAGGTACTGGAGGGCGGGATGAGGTACTGGAGGGCGGATGAGGTGCTGGAGGGTGGGATGAGGTACTGGAGGGCGGAGTGAGGTACTGTAGGGCGGGATGAGGTACTGGATTGCGGGATGAGGTGCTGGAGGGCGGATGAGGTACTGGAGGGCGGGATGAGGTGCTGGAGGGCGGGATGAGGTACTGGAGGGCGGATGAGGTGCTGGAGGGCGGGATGAGGTGCTGGAGGGCGGGGTGAGGTACTGGATTGCGGGATGAGGTGCTGGAGAGCGGGATGAGGTACTGGAGGGCGGGATGAGGTGCTGGAGGGCGGGATGAGGTACTGGAGGGCGGGGTGAGGTACTGGAGGGCGGGGTGAGGTACTGGAGGGCGGGGTGAGGTACTGGAGGGCGGGATGAGGTACTGGAGGGCGGGATGAGGTGCTGGAGGGCGGATGAGGTACTGGAGGGCGGATGAGGTACTGGAGGGCGGGATGAGGTACTCGAGGGCGGATGAGGTGCTGGAGGGCGGGATGAGGTACTGGAGGGCGGGGTGAGGTACTGGAGGGCGGGGTGAGGTACTGGAGGGCGGGTGAGGTACTGGAGGGCGGATGAGGTACTGGAGGGCGGGATGAGGTGCTGGAGGGCGGGATGAGGTACTGGAGGGCGGGATGAGGTACTGGAGGGCAGGATGAGGTGCTGGAGGCGGGATGAGGTGCTTAAGGGCGGGATGAGGTGCTGAAGGGCGGGATGAGGTACTGGAAAGCGGGATGAGATAATGGAGGGCGGGGTTAGGTAATGGAGGGCGGGATGAGGTACTGGAGGGCGGGATGAGGTGCTGGAGGGCGGGATGAGGTACTGGAGGGCGGGGTGAGGTACTGGAGGGCGGGATGAGGTACTGGAGGGCGGGATGAGGTGCTGGAGGACGGATGAGGTGATGGAGGGCGGGGTGAGGTACTGGAGGGCGGGATGAGGTACTAGAGGGCGGGGTGAGGTACTGGAAAGCGGATGAGATACTGGAGGGCGGGGTTAGGTACTGGAGGGCGGGATGAGGTACTGGAGGGCGGGATGAGGTGCTGGAGGGCGGGTGAGGTACTGGATTGCGGGATGAGGTGCTGGAGGGCGGATGAGGTACTGGAGGGCGGGATGAGGTGCTGGAGGGCGGGATGAGGTACTGGATTGCGGTATGAGGTGCTGGAGGGCGGGTGAGGTGCTGGAGGGCGGATGAGGTACTGGAGGGCGGGATGAGGTGCTGGAGGGCGGGGTGAGGTACTGGAGGGCGGGATGAGGTACTGGATTGCGGGATGAGGTGCTGGAGGGCGGGATGAGGTACTGGAGGGCGGGATGAGGTGCTGGAGGGCGGGATGAGGTACTGGAGGGCGGGGTGAGGTACTGGAGGGCTGGATGAGGTGCTGGAGTGCGGGATGAGGTACTGGAGGGCGGCGGGGTGAGGTACTGAGGGGGGATGAGGTACTGCAGGGCGGATGAGGTGCTGAAGGGCGGATGAGGTACTGGAGGGCGGGGTGAGGTTCTGGAGGGCGGGATGAGGTACTGGAGGGCGGGGTGAGGTACTGGAGGGCGGATGAGGTACTGGATTGCGGGATGAGGTGCTGGAGGGCGGGATGAGGTGCTGGAGGGCGGATGAGGTGCTAGATGGCGGGGTGAGGTACTGGAGGGCGGATGAGGTCTGGAGGGCGGGTGAACTGAGGGGGATGAGGTACTGGATGCGGGAGAGGTGCTGAGGGCGGATGAGGTCTGGAGGGCGGATGAGGTGCTGAGGGCGGTGAGGCTATTGCGGATGAGGACTGAGCGGGTGAGGTCTGGAGGGCGGGATGAGGTACTGGAGGGGGATGAGGTGCTGGAGGGATGAGGTACTGGAGGGCGGGGTGAGGTATGAGGCGGGATGAGGTACTGGAGGGCGGGTGAGGTACTGGAGGGCGGATGAGGTACTGATTGCGGATGAGGCGGGATGGGTGCTGGAGGGCGGGATGAGGTACTCGGAGAGGGCGGGGTGAGGTACTGGAGGGCGGGATGAGGTACTGGAGGGCGGGGTGAGGTACTGGAGGGCGGATGAGGTACTGGATGCGGGATGAGGTGCTGGAGGGCGGATGAGGTACTGGAGGGCGGGTGAGGTACTGGAGGGCGGGATGAGGTACTGAGGGGCGGGTGAGGTACTGAGGGCGGATGAGTACTGAGGGCGGATGAGGTGCTGGAGGGCGGAATGAGGTACTGGAGGGCGGGTGAGGTACTGAGGGCGGGATGAGGTACTGATGCGGAATGAGATCTGGAGGGCGGGATGAGGTCTGGAGGGCGGATGAGGTACTGGAGGGCGGATGAGGTGCTGAGGGGTGAGTACTGGATTGGATGAGGTACTGGATTGCGGGTGAGGTGCTGGAGGGCGGATGAGGTACTGGAGGGCGGGATGAGGTGCTGGAGCGGATGAGGTACTGGAGGGCGGGTGAGGTTCTGGAGGGCGGATGAGGTACTGGAGGGCGGGTGAGGTACTGGAGGGCGGATGAGGTACTGGGGCGGATGAGGTGCTGGAGGGCGGATGAGGTGCTGGAGGGCGGATGAGGTGCTAGGGGGGCGGGTGAGGTACTGGAGGGCGGGATGAGGTACTGAGGGCGGTGAGGCACTGGAGGGCGGATGAGGTACTGGAGGCGGGATGAGTGCTGAGGGCGGGATGAGGTACTGGAGGGCGGGATGAGGTACTGGAGGGCGGGTGAGGTACTGGAGGGCGGGATGAGGCACTGGAGGGCGGATGAGGTGCTGGAGGGCGGGATGAGGTACTGGAGGGCGGGATGAGGTGATGGAGGGCGGATGAGGTACTGGAGGGCGGGAGAGGCTGAGGTGACTGGAGGGCGGGATGAGGTACTGGAGGGCGGGATGAGGTGCTGGAGGGCGGATGAGGTACTGGAGGGCGGGATGAGGTACTGGAGGGCGGGATGAGGTACTGGAGGGCGGGATGAGGTACTGGAGGGCGGGGTGGTGCTGGAGGGCGGATAAGGTACTGGAGGGCGGGATGAGGTACTGGATTGCGGGATGAGGTGCTGGAGGGCGGGGTGAGGTGCTGGAGGGCGGGGTGAGGTGCTGGAGGGCGGGGTGAGGTGCTGGAGGGCGGGATGAGGTACTGGAGGGCGGGGTGAGGTGCTGGAGGGCGGGGTGAGGTGCTGGAGGGCGGGGTGGGGTACTGGACGGCGGAGTGGGGTACTGGATGGCGTGGTGGGGTACTGGATGGCGTGGCGGGGTACTGGAGGGCGGGGTGAGGTTTTGGCTGCTTCTGAGAACACAAAAGTTGATCCTTGGTTGCATCATTGGTGGGAAAACCGTAGTAAGTATTAGTATATCTTATGTTATGTTATAATGTTTTAAGGTGAAGCAGCAGGAGGGAGGAACGTCTCTCAGATAACCAAACAACAACAAGCACCACCACCACAACCACCACAGCACAACCACTACCAGCAACAATCACTACCAGCAACAATCACCACCAGCACCACCACCACCACAACCAACTACTGCTAACACCACTACCAACAATAATCACCTCCCCTCCAGGTATACGACCATCACAACAACAACAATCACCACCAGCACAACAACAACAAGCACCACCAGCACCCACCTATTGGTGTAGTAGTTTCCCTGGTGACGTCATGAGTGCCGTGGCACCCTTGCCTGCTGAGTGCCAATGTGGTGTCTGGCCGGAAGCAGGTGGCTTCCGGCCGCTGCGGTTGTGGCCACAGGTCTGGTGGTGTAGGTGAGTGTATGTGTGTGTGTACTCACCTAGTTGTGGTTGCAGGGGTCGAGTCATAGCTCCTGGCCCCGCCTCTTCACTGGCCGCTACTGGGTCTCTCTCCCTTCGCCATGAGCCTTATCATACCTCTTCTTAAAGCTATGAAGGGATCCTGCCTCCACTACATCACTTCCCAAACTATTCCACTTCCTGACCACTCTGTGACTGAAGAAATACTTCCTAACATCCCTGTGATTCATCTGAGTCTTCAACTTCCAGCTGTGCCCCCTTGTTGCTGTGTCCCATCTCTGGAACATTCTGTCTCTGTCCACCTTGTCAATTCCTCTCAGTATTTTATATGTCGTTATCATGTCCCCCCTTACTCTCCTGTCCTCCAATGTCGTCAGGTCGATTTCCCTTAACCTCTCCTCGTAGGACATACCCCTTAGCTCCGGGACTAGTCGTGTTGCAAACCTTTGCACTTTCTCTAGTGTCTTTATGTGCTTGGCTAGGTGTGGGTTTCAAACTGGTGCTGCATACTCCAGTATGCGCCTAACGTACACAGTGTACAGGGTTCTGAACGATTCCTTGTTAAGATGTCGAAATGCTGTTCTTAGGTTTGCTAGGCGTCCGTATGCTGCAGCAGTTATTTGGTTGATGTGCGCCTCAGGAGATGTGCCTGGTGTTATACTCACCCCAAGATCTTTTTCCCTGGGTGAGGTTTGTAGTCTCTGGCCCCCCTAGACTGTACTCCGTCTGCGGTCTTCTTTGCCCTTCCCCAATCTTCATGACTTTGCACTTAGTGGAGTTGAACTCCAGGAGCCAATTCCTGGACCAGTCCTGCAGCCTGTCCAGATCCCTTTGTAGTTCTGCCTGGTCCTCGTCCGATTGTGTGTGTGTGTGCTCACCTAGTTGTGGTTGCAGGGGTCGATTCACAGCTCCTGGCCCCGCCTCTTCACTGGTATCTACTAGGTCACTCTTCCTGCTCCATGAACTTTATCATACTTCTTCTTAAAGCTATGTATGGATCCTGCCTCCACTACATTACTTTCCAGACTATTCAACTTCCTGACAACTCTATGACTGAAGAAGTACTTTCTAACTTTCTTTAACTTCCAATTGTGACCCCTTGCTGTGTCCCATCTCTAGAACATCCTGTTTCTGTCCACCTTGTCTATTCCTCTCAGTATTTTATATGTCGTTATCATATCCCCCTATCTCTCCTGTCCTGCAGTGTCGTCAGGTCGATTTCCCTTAACCTCTCCTAGTAGGACATACCCCTTAGCTCCGGGACTAGTCTCGTTGCAAACCTTTGCACTTTCTCTAATTTCCTGACGTGCTTGACCAGGTGTGGGTTCCAAATTGGTGCTGCATACTCCAGTATGTGTGTGTGTGTGTGTGTACTCACCTATTTGTACCCATCTATTTGTGGTTGCAAGGGTCGAGTCTTAGCTCCTGGCCCCAGCCACTTCGCTACTCGCTTTCAGGGCCACTTTCTTCCTGCTTCCAGAGCCTTATCGTACTTCTTCTTAAAGAAATGTATAGATTCTGCCTTTACTACTTCACTCTCCAGATTGTTCCAGTTTCTGACAACTCTAAGGCTGAAGAAGTACTTCGTAAAGTGTATGTGTAGGCCTAGCAGGGGATGTGTGTAGGCCTAGCAGGGTGTGTGTGTAGGCCTAGCAGGGGATGTGTGTAGGCCTATCAGGGTGTGTGTATAGGCCTAGCAGGGGATGTGTGTAGGCCTAGCAGGGTGTGTGTATAGGCCTAGCAGGGGATGTGTGTAGGCGTGGTAGTGTGTTAAGTGGCTGGGGAGGGGGAAGTAACACGACACAGTCAAGGGTCTGAGGTCCATCACTGTTATCAGTTGTGTTACTTAAATATACAACTTGTGTCACTTGTGTGTCAGTCTGACTGTACTTCATCGATACACTAACAATAACACTTTAATCCCACAGCATGTATTAAAACACACTTTCAGTGCATACACAGTGAGACATCACTGGGTGTATATACACAGCGTGCCGGACAAGTGTCGAGTATGCAGCACCAGCATAGAGCCCACAACTTGCATTTGTGGTCACAGTGGTGGCCCATGCTGGCCTATGGTGTATTAATATACCTAATTGGATGAATCTTGTTGTAGTCACCTGGCCCAGTGGCTTACGCACTGGCCTGGAGTTTTACGACTCGCTCGCCATGGATTCAAACCCCATCCGTACCGTGGGTTGTTTGCAATCGTGTTGTTACGATTTAGTAAACCATCCAACTATCACAACCGGAACACAACAAAGCAACACTGCAGCAGATCTATTGGCCCATGATAGGTAGGTACATCTCACACCCAACCACGCCCACACATGTACCCCTCTAATCTATATTTAAAGCTACCTAAAGTTCTCTCCTCTATGACGCTACCTACGAGCTGTAACTGCCCAACTTCTCTATGTTCTTTCTAAATCTATTGATGCGAGTCCTCTCTTAGATGCTGTCAACCCGTTATTTTTATTCCCTTTATTTATTCATGTTTTCTGTTTCCACACTTCAGTCATATCCCCGCTAATGGTGTCTTTCAGGAGAGTGCAGGTTTAGTGCCTTCAGCCTGAACTTTGTCATCCTTCCCAGTATATTTTTCCAGTGCATTTATGTCCATCCTGTAACATGGAGACCAGAACTGAGCAGCATAATATAAACGAAGCATTACCAAAAATATAAGTTGAAATATACCCTGAGGACTTCTATTGTTTACACTTCTAGTGTAAACAATAGATTTGAAACCAAGAATTCTATTAGCTTTATTATAAACACTTAAGCACTATTGTCTTGGCTTTAAATCTGTGTTAACCAGTTTGCCTAGGATCTACATTTTTTTTTCTACAGGTACATGATATTACAGACCTAACTGACATGACTGGCATACTATATACATAAGCTCCTGATTAAGCAGAACATTTCGGGCAACTTAGGTTAATCCTGTTGTGGGTCATGTCCCAAGATGTGACCCACAACAGTCATAAGTGCCAACTGCATCTGCGACTTCTGCGACCAGGTCATCAAGTTATCCAGGTTATCCTGAAGCCTCTCTAGTGTCCTCATCAGAAATTATCTGACGGCATATTGTACATCTTGCAGGTGAGTAACTTAGTGAATACGCACAGTATACAAGTCAATACACAGCGTGCAACTCAGTACACTCAGTGTACAACCTAGCATGAACCAGTATACCTGCTGCAGTGCTCCTTCTTTCTTATGTTCTTACAACTCAGTATACACAGCGTACAACTCAGTACATACAAAGTGTGCAGCTCAGTACATTCAGCGTACAACTTAGTACATACGCAATGTACAACTCAGTATACACACAGCGTACAACTCGGTACATACACGGTGTGCAGCTCAGTGTACACAGAGTGCGAGCTATCAGTCACTCAACTCTGCCATATAAGAAGTACATTTTTAAATCATGCACGCGAAGGTCTGTTTGTATACACAGAGGAACAGAGGAGGGCAGACCTCTTCGCCTCAGTAACACCACCACCAGCAACACCACCACCAGCAACACCACCACCAGCAACACCACCACCAGCAACACCACCACCAGCAACACCACCACCAGCAACACCACCACCAGCAACACCACCACCAGCAACACCACCACCAGCAACACCACCACCAGCAACACCAGCCACAATATCAACAGTAATGAAAGCAGCAATAGCAGCAGCAATAAAGGCAACAACAGGAGCAGCTGTTGAGAAACAACAGTAGTAAAAACAATAGCAGTAGCAGAAACAGCAGCAAAACAGCAACAGCACAGCAGTAGCAATACCAGTAGCAGCAGCAGTATCATGAGAAACAACATCAGCTATACGATCAGAAGCAACAGCAAAAACAGCAGCAGCAGCAATACTAGCAGAAGTAGCATCAGAAACAACAACAGCAGCGGTAGCAGCAGCTGTATGATCAGAAGCGGCAGCAGCAGCAGCAACAGCAGCAGCAAGCAGTAGTAGCAGCAGCAACCCCACACAGACCAGACCCCCAGAATGGGTGTGTGTTGAGACGGCTGATGGAGGCGGCCTTGGCAAAACCTGGCAGCATCCGCCCACCCGACTCACCGTGGGCTTGGTGGGTGGGTGTGTGTGTGTGTACGTGTACTCACCTGTTTGTGGTTGCAGGGGTCGATTCACAGCTCCTGGCCCCCGCCTCTTTGCTAGTCGCTACTCTGTGTGTTTATATAGGGCGTGTTACGTCTCTTATATGGGGTGAGGTTGTGTATCTGTAGGGGGAGTTGGCGTTGTGTACACTATAAAGGAAATCTTGAGAACATTCACTCACTTGGTTATTCATTCACTCTCACTCATTCACATAGAAAAAAAATTGGAAGAGGACAGAAAACCAGAATATAGAAGAGGAGACTACGCAGGTACGTTAAATTTCTTAGAAGAGGATCCCTGGTAAAAAGGGGAACTAGAAGGCAAGACTGCCCGAGAGATGATGGAAGTAATATACATGTTAACTGGAGTTTACCTGGAGAGGGTTTCGGGGGTCAACGCCCCCGCGGCTCGGTCTGAGACCAGGCCTCATGGTGGATCAGGGTCTGATCAACCAGGCTGTTACTGCTGGCCGCACGCAAACTGACGTACGAACCACAGCCCGGTTGGTCAGGTACGCTCTCCAGATCTGCAATGTCTCCAGCCTTGAAGGTGGCCGTTAGTGTACAACAGTATTCCAGCCTAGAGAGAAAAGCGATTTGAAGAGAATCATCATGGGCTTGGCTTACCTAGTTTTGAAGGTTCTCATTATCCATCCTATCATTTTCCTAGCAGATGAGGTAGATACATTGTTGTGTTCTTTGAAGGCGAGATCCTCTGACATTATCACTCCCAGGTCCTTCACATTTCTTTTTCACTATATTGTATGGTTAGAATTTGTCGTATACCCTGATATGGATTATCAATAGACCCCTGGCTGTCTTCAAGCAGGCACTGGACAGGCACCTAAAGCAAGGGTGCCACTAGCACGTTGAGGGACAACACAATAAGTGTCAGGGGCCCAAGATTGTTCAACTGCCTCCCAGCATACATCATGAGGATTACCAACAACCCCTGGCTGTCTTCAAGCAGGCACTGGACAGGCACCTAAAGTCTGTACCTGACCAGCCAGGCTGTGGTTCGTACGTTGGACTACGTGCGGCCAGCAGTAACAGTCTGGTTGATCAGGCTCTGATCCAACATGAGGCCTGGTCACAGACCGGGCCGCAGGGGCGTTGACCCCTGGAACTCTCTCCAGGTAAACTCCAGGTAATACATTTTTAATTTCCTCAAGTTTTCCATATCTGAGTAGTTGAAATTTCTCCTCGTTAAACTTCATATTATTTTGAGTGGCCCATTTGAAGATTTGGTTGATGTCCGCTTGGAGTCTTGCGGTGTCTTCGATGGAGGTCACTGCCATGGCAATCCGGGTGTCATCCGCAAAGGAGCTATGGCTTACATCTCTGTCTGTGTCAGAAAGGAGGATGAAGAATAGAATGGGAGCAAGTACTGTGCCTTGTGGAACAGAGCTTTTCATCGTAGCTGCCTCAGACTTTACTCTGTTTACTATTACTCTTTGTGTTCTATTTCTCAGGAAGTTATAGATCCATCTACCAACTTTTCCTGTTATTCCTTTATCACGCATTTTGTGTGCTATTACGCCATGGTCACACTTGTCGAAAGCTTTTGCAAAGTCTGTGTATACTACATCTGTATTTTGTTTATCCTCAACAGCATCCAGGACTTTATCATAGTGGTCCAGTAGCTGGGAAAGGCAGGAGCGACCTGCTCTAAACCCGTGTTTCCCTGGGTTGTGTAATTGATGGGTATCTAGGTGGTTGGCGACCTTGCTTCTTAGAACCCTCTCAGAGATTTTTATGATATGGGATGTTAGTGCTATCGGTCTGTTGTTCTTTGCAATTGCTTTACTGCCACCTTTGTGGAGTGGGGCTATGTCTGTCGCAGGGAAAAAAATTATACCAGACAAGAGAAGACATACAAGCTTTTGAGGGTTCGTGCTTTAGCCAGGCCTGCAAGGAGGTTCAACCAGGCCTGCAAGGAGGTTCAACCAGGCCTGCAAGGAGGTTCAACAAGCCATGCAAGGAGGTTCAACAAGGCCTACAAGGAGGTTCAACCAGGCCTGCAAGGAGGTTCAACCAGGCCTGCAAGGAGGTTCAACAAGGCATGCAAGGAGGTTCAACCAGGCCTGCAAGGAGGTTCAACAAGGCATGCAAGGAGGTTCAACAAGGCCTGCAAGGAGGTTCAACCATGCCTACAAGGAGGTTCAACCAGGCCTGCAAGGAGGTTCAACCAGGCCTGCAAGGAGGTTCAACTAGGCCTGCAAGGAGGTTCAACCAGGCCTGCAAGGAGGTTCAACAAGGCCTGCAAGGAGGTTCAACCAGGCCTGCAAGGAGGTTCAACCAGGCCTGCAAGGAGGTTCAACAAGGCATGCAAGGAGGTTCAACCAGGCCTGCAAGGAGGTTCAACAAGGCATGCAAGGAGGTTCAACAAGGCCTGCAAGGAGGTTCAACCATGCCTCAAGGAGGTTCAACCAGGCCTGCAAGGAGTTCAACCAGGCCTACAAGGAGGTTCAACCAGGCCTGCAAGGAGGTTCAACCAGGCCTGCAAGGAGGAGGGTTCAACCAGGCCTGCAAGGAGGTTCAACCAGGCCTGCAAGGAGGTTCAACCAGGCCTGCAAGGAGGTTCAACCAGGCCTGCAAGGAGGTTCAACCAGGCCTGCAAGGAGGTTCAACTAGGCCTGCAAGGAGGTTCAACCAGGCCTGCAAGGAGGTTCAACCAGGCCTGCAAGGAGGTTCAACCAGGCCTGCAAGGAGGTTCAACCAGGCCTGCAAGGAGGTTCAACCAGGCTTGTAAGAAGGTTTAACTAGGCCTGCAAGGAAGTTCAACCAAGCCTACAAGGAGGTTCAACGAGGCCTGCAAGGAGGTTCAACCAGGCCTGCAAGGAGGTTCAACCAGGCTTGTAAGGAGGTTTAACTAGGCCTGCAAGGAGGTTCAACCAGGCCTACAAGGAGGTTCAACCAGACCTACAAGGAGGTTCAACTAGGCTTGTAAGAGGTTTAACTAGGCCTGCAAGGAGGTTCAACCAGGCCTGCAAGGAGGTTCAACCAGGCTTGTAAGGAGGTTCAACTAGGCCTGCAAGGAGGTTCAACCAGGCCTACAAGGAGGTTCAACCAGGCCTGTAAGGAGGCCAAAACAAGGTTCAAAAAATAATGTAGATGAAATATCGAGTGCAGAGAACAGGAAAAGCAGAGGGAAACAATAAAAAGAGGCAGCAACTACTGTGCGGGAACACGAAGAGAAGCATAAGAGAGAATTTGAGAATTGACATAACAACAAAGGCTAAAACAGAACCAAAACTGCTGCTGCTTCATGGTCACATAAGGAAAAGAACTGCAGTGGACCAAGTGATGAGACTGAAGGAGGACTGTTGGTATAAACCTTGGTAATAGATACCCACAAATAGGTTTAGAAAGACACGTGAACAAACACTAGGATATATTTATCAGAAAACGTTTTTTTCCTGGGACCTTGATCAGAAGTGATCAAGGTCCCAGAACCGAAACGTTTTCTAATAAATGTCTAAACCAAGGAGAACTATTAACATACGACAGAGAAGTGAGCGAAGAACTCAACACAACATCTGGCAACTACTCAGAGAAGGCAGAAATGACGTCAGGTTACACAGTGACAACATCAACTCACACTATAAAAAATCAGCACGACAGAGGAGGAAGTAAAGATAATAAAGCAATTGGACATAGGGAAAGTAATGGGACCTGACAACAGACATCCATGGGCACAACGGGAAGGAGCAGAACCCTTTGCGATGATCTTTGGCAACTCACTAGAGACCTACGACGACCGGTTATATTGAATTTAGCTAATGTAATTCTGATGTTGAAAAAATGGGAAAGCCAGAATGTTCCAGGAGTGAAGATCACCGAACACATCGACGGTAGAGCACATAACCCATACGGCCTCGGTAGCCTTCAAGACTCTCAGCAAAGAGTCGTTAAGGATTTTGTGTACAACGTACACCAGTCGAGGCGTGGTCATGGGGTGGACCGCGGGGGCGTTGACCCCCGACACACCCTCCATGTAGACTCCAGGTAGGACCACCCTAGAATGTCCTGCACCAGCTTAGAGTCCCCAGCTCATTAAGCATGTTCAAAAGCTTGAAAATGTGCGTATATTTGCAATCAGAGTAGTCCCAGGGTTGAGAGGAGGTCCCAGGGCTTAGAGGAGGTCCCAGGGCTTAGAGGAGGTCCCAGGGCTTAGAGGAGGTCCCAGGGCTTAGAGGAGGTCCCAGGGCTTAGAGGAGGTCCCAGGGCTTAGAGGAGGTCCCAGGGCTTAGAGGAGGTCCCAGGGCTTAGAGGAGGTCCCAGGGCTTAGAGGAGGTCCCAGGGCTTAGAGAAGGTCCCAGGGCTTAGAGGAGGTCCCAGGGCTTAGAGGAGGTCCCAGGGCTAAAATTAGTAAATTATAAAGAATCCAAAAGAATCGAACCTAACGACTCTGGAAGACTTGAACACAAGGGACGACATAGTTATGAGGTTTTAAATACTCAAAAGAATTGACAGGACTGATAGAGAGATTTTTTTTACAATACGAGATCCAAGTACAAGGGGACATTGAAGTGATGTTAGGAAGTATTTTTTCAGTCTCAAGATGGTAGGGAAGTACAGTGAAGTGTATGTATCTAGTCTTAAAACTATGCTATACATAGATTTAAGATTAAATATGACAGGCCTCAAGAAGCCAGAAATCAGTAATGCCGGTTGATGAAGCTTAAAAAGTGGGGGACCAGGAGCCAGGACTCGACCCTCGCAAACACAAATCGGTGAACACACTCGCTTATACACTTACCCATACACTCACTCGGTCTGACTTTTGTGTGTGTATTATCCTAGGTTCTCTACACATATGCTGCTATGTATGATAATCTATGTAACTGTATTTGTGTATAACTGAATAAACTTACTTACCTTATTGGCTCATACACTCACGTATACTCTCTCTCTCTCTCTCTCTCTCTCTCTCTCTCTCTCTCTCTCTCTCTCTCTCTCTCTCTCTCTCTCTCTCCCTCCGTCTCTCTCTCTCTCACGTGGAGCTGAGTGAGGTGGTGTGAAGGAAGCATCACAGTCAGTGAAGCAAGGATGTGCTGACTACTCATTCACTGCTTGCAGACTCAAGCCTCCTTCCTCGTATCCTCACACATTCTTTTTCATCACATTCACTCTTGTCCTACACACGCCTTCAACATATACTGGACCACCAGTGTGGTCTCGACGACCAGGTGTTTGTCAGTGATGCTGGTCCACCACTGTGGTCTTGATGACCAGGTGTGTGTATGTCAGTGATGCTGGTCCACCAGTGTGGTCTTGACGACCAGGTGTGTGTATGTCAGTGATGGTGGTCCACCACTGTGGTCTTGACGACCAGGTGTGTGTATGTCAGTGATGGTGGTCCACCAGTGTGGTCTTGACGACCAGGTGTGTGTATGTCAGTGATGCTGGTTCACCAGTGTGATCTTGACGACCAGGTGTGTGTATGTCAGTGATCCTGGTCCACCAGTGTGGTCTTGACGACCAGGTGTGTGTATGTCAGTGATGCTGGTCCACCGGTGTGGTCTTGACGACCAGGTGTGTGTATGTCAGTGATGCTGGTCCACCGGTGTGGTCTTGACGACCAGGTGTGTGTATGTCAGTGATGCTGGTCCACCAGTGTGGTCTTGACGACCAGGTGTGTGTATATGACACGTCTCGCCATCTCCCCCGCTCCTAGAGAACCGCTGTTCTTTTATTGTATGTTACAAGTCCTTTGACTCCGGAAGTGAAGGTGTCGCGAGGAATAATCACGAGGAAGCAGGAGGAGGAAGCAAGCACGTACCAGGGGTGTTGGCGCACGTGGCAACGCACACCCGCGCACACGCCAACACGCTCACCCAGTCACACGCATACACGCCCACCCAGCCATACGCCCACCCGACCAGACACCCACACACGCAAGCAGCTTCTAAGAGGAGCTACGGAATGCCTACAGGTTTGGCAATAGAGTTGTAGGTGAATGAAACAAGCTCCCTGGTAACATCATGGAAGCAAGATCTACGGGTAGCTTTAAATATGGTTTGTAAGGGTGTTAATTGCACCTCCCTAGACTAAGCCAATAGGTCTACTGTAGTATGCCGTTGTTATTACGTTGTCGGGGCCCCTGGTGGCGCTAAGAGGCAGACTTGCTAGGTGTGTGTCAGTGAAGGAACTAGAGAAGCAGTACTGGTAGCACCAAGCTGATGCATTTCTTTTTTTTTTTGTATGATATTACTTATTTTAACTGATTCTTGTATAACCACAATTGATAAGTAAGACACATGTGCAACAGTTATGGGGCACGTCAACTGTTGTTGTTGGGGCACGACAATTGTTGTTGTAGAGGTGTGAGCTTTGCTCACACCTCTACAACAACAATTGTCATCAAAGATTTGTTAAGTTATACCATGAATTAAGGAGAGATCCTGGACTTCACCTTACGAAACAAACAAAGCAAATGAGATAGTAATTATGGACAAGGGCTAGTAACCCCTTCTCCTGTATACATTACTAAAGTTAAAAAGAGAAACTTTTGCTTTTCTCTTTGGGCCACCTCGCCTTGGTGAGAAACGACCCATTTGATGAAAGAAGAATGTATATATATATATATATATATATATATATATATACATGTATATATATGTCGTGCCGATTAGGTAAAACTGGTCAATTAGCAAGAACTCATCTAAAATTAAGTCCTTTCTAAAATTTTCTCTTATACGTTTAAAGATATATTTTTTTCATTTATGTTAATGTAAGAATTTATAATTTTGTACCAAGAGAAACTTTGAAAACCTACCTAACCTTATTACAAAAAGCGCAATTTAATTTAGCCTAACCCAACTAAATATATTTTAGATACGTTAACATTAATTTAATAACAAACAAACACAATGAAATATATTTTTTTCGTTATGTTCAGAATGATTTTGGCGAAATTATTGCATACACAAATTTTCACTTGTCTTATATGGCAAGGTGAGCGTTGCTATTTAAGCCAAAATCGCAAGTTTTACCTAATCGGCACGACATATATATATATATATATATACTGTTTCTTGTTATAGGTTATATAATTGTTTTTAAGTGCATTATACGTTTGGTAGGGTAATATAATAGAAGACGTAGTAATGATAATTGGAGTCTCGGAATAATCCATAATAAGGTGGAATTATATATCGTAAAGCTCATTACTTTCTGAGTTGTTTCGAAACTCACCTTGGGTATTTCAGTGCTGTTGTTACATTGATGGAGAGCGTTAAACTAGTAGGGGTCAAACAGCGCCTGGGGATTGTGAGGCAAATACGTTAAGTGGATGTTACTTCCAATTTCCCGGATCAAGAGAACTTATTGGCGTCAAGGAACATCTTCCTTGAGGAGAATATTGTAGTGCTCCTGGTCACTGTTGTGGATCCACCAGACTGTTGAAAGTCACTGTTGTGGATCCACCAGACTGTTGAAAGTCACTGTTCTGGATCCACCAGACTGTTGCAAGTCACTGTTGTGGATCCACCAGACTGTTGCAAGTCACTGTTGTGGATCCACCAGACTGTTGCAAGTCACTGTTGTGGATCCACCAGACTGTTGAAAGTCACTGTTGTGGATCCACCAGACTGTTGAAAGTCACTGTTGTGGATCCACCAGACTGTTGTAAGTCACTGTTGTGGATCCACCAGACTGTTGCAAGTCACTGTTGTGGATCCACCAGACTGTTGTAAGTCACTGTTGTGGATCCACCAGACTGTTGCAAGTCACTGTTGTGGATCCACCAGACTGTTGTAAGTCACTGTTGTGGATCCACCAGACTGTTGCAAGTCACTGTTGTGGATCCACCAGACTGTTGAAAGTCACTGTTGTGGATCCACCAGACTGTTGTAAGTCACTGTTGTGGATCCACCAGACTGTTGCAAGTCACTGTTGTGGATCCACCAGACTGTTGAAAGTCACTGTTGTGGATCCACCAGACTGTTGTAAGTCATTGTTATGGATCTACCATACTGTTGCAAGTCACTGTAGTCACTGTTGTGGATCCACCAGACTGTTGAAAGTCACTGTTGTGGATCCACCAGACTGTTGAAAGTCACTGTTGTGGATCTACCAGACTGTTGAAAGTCACTGTTGTGGATCAACCAGACTGTTGAAAGTCACTGTTGTGGATCCACCAGACTGTTGAAAGTCATTTGTGGATCCACCAGACTGTTGAAAGTCACTGTTGTTGATCCACAAGACTGTTGTAAATCACTGTTGTTGATCCACCAGACTGTTGAAAGTCACTTGTGGATCCACCAGACTGTTGAAAGTCACTGTTGTGGATCCACCAGACTGTTGCAAGTCACTGTTGTGGATCCACCAGACTGTTGTAAGTCACTGTTGTGGATCCACCAGACTGTTATAAGTCACTTGTTGATCCACCATACTGTTGCAAGTCACTGTTGTTGATTCACCAGACTGTTTTAAGTCACTGTTGTTGATCCACCAGACTGTTATAAGTCACTTGTTGATCCACCAGACTGTTGTAAGTCACTGTTGTGGATCAACCAGACTGTTGCAAGTCACTTTTGTTGATCCACCATACTATTGTAAGTCACTGTTGTTGATCCACCAGACTATGATAGCCTCCAAGCTGTAGCCACAATTCACACTTCACTCAGCTCTCAGTACCAACACTTATAAGGGTAACATTTCTGATGTCATAGTAATTATCGCTGGTTTGAAAGCTTCTAACTTAAGATGTCATGAACTGGTGGCGAGGTTTCAAACCTCCGTGAAACCTTTCACTTTTGATGTCTTCGCACGTCTGACAATAAAGATACTGAAAGAATGGCGGTGAATGTGTTTCCTTTTTCTCGGGTCACCCTGCCTCGGTGGGAGACGGTGTTTTAATATTATTTTAAGACAGTTTTAGATTCTGATGATGGATGAACAGCATCCGAAACGTCAAATGCATAAATTGCATATCACCATGAAGATGGTATTCCTGACAGTCTTGGTCATGCTCTTTATAATGTGTGTGTGTATATATATATATATATATATATATATATATATATATATATATATATATATATATAGATAGATAGATAGATAGATATAATTACAGAGCAGGATACTAGGGTTTGGTGTTGAGAGGTGGGTGCAGTGTTACAGAGAACGAAGGATGGTTGCAAGTGTTGCGGCATTATGCAAATAACAGGCTGACTGGGATGTTCCTCATCACTGGTAAAGATCAGCTGGCCCATTACCGTCCCAGTGTTGCTGGTAGTGGCTCTACAGTCTAGACTCTCCTGTCTTCTCTAGTTCACTCCACCTGGTCGAGATTAGCGAACGGAGGATCGAACCTCCACCACTCCTTGCACTGTGGTGGAAGTAGACCTATTGGCCCATGCTAGGCAAGTTCATCTTACACCCAAACAAACCCATTTCTATACCCGTCTAACCTATATTTAAACTTACCCAAATGATGCTGCCTGGGATTTTTTTTACACATCAGTTTTATAGGCTAATAGTTACCTATCTAAGGTATACTATATCCCCGGGATGCGACCCACAATAGTCAACTAACACCCAGGTACCTACTTACTGATAGGTGAACAGGGAGCAGTAGACGGAAGTAAGAATTCCCAATGTTTCCACCCATGCCGGGGATCTAACCACGGACACTCAGTATATGAACTGAATGCATTGCCAACCGAGCCACTCATCTACAACTTTATAATTATTTATGTTTTCCATTTGTACACTTGATTCATATCTCCCCTAATTCTGCGTCTTTCCGGAGTGTTCACTTCAGCGCCTTCAGCCTATCTTCATAGGAAAGGTTTCTGCTACATGGAACCAATTTCATCATCACTGTATTTTTCAGTTAACTTTTTAATGTCATTCCTTCTAAATAATCATTAGCCTATCTTCGCAGGAAAGGTTTCTGCTACATGGCACCAATTTCATTCTCTCCTCTGTATATTTTTCAGTGCATATTTTAGTGTCATTCCTTCTATATTATCATGAAACTGGCTGAATACTTCCATCTTTTCTGATTTATCTGAGTGCAGCTTGCGTCTGTGTATGCTTATCCTAGTCTGTTTTTGTCCACCTGCACTTATCTGTATCTGAATACTTTGTATGTCTTGGATATGTCTTCTCGTGTTTTGTTTTCTTCCCTTCTCTTAGATGAAACCTGATTACCCACCATTTCTTCTTCTGTTCATTTCTTCTGCTTGTTTACTACCGTCTGGCTGTCTATTCTACCGTCTATACGCTAAGCTTTTCCCGGCTGACGTGAACACTCTTAGACTTTCCCAGATGTCGTGACGAAATTAGTCTTTGAATTCTGTCTTTCGCGATTCGTGACGAGCCTTTTTTTCGTAATTTTTGATGACTTCTTGCTCTGGTTTCCGTGATTTTCAATAACATTCTGTCACGACCTGTGTTGCAACCTGTCAGTCTTTCCTAACGATTTCGTGACCGTCTTGTTTTAGGCGAAGCTAGGTGGGTAGATCCGGAGGTTTGGGGAAGGAGAGGTCGAATGTATGGTGTTTAGGGTCAGAGAATGGCCAGGCCTAAGGCCTACCTTGGTCTATTAAAGATGAGATTATCTTTGTTTACGTTAACTGAAAGTGTTTAGACAGGCTTATAATTTGTTACGTTAAGTTACATTAGATTGTTAGGTTTGGTTTCTTAATGTTAGGTTAGGTCAGGTCAGGTTAGTGTCAGTGTCTCCTGACAGTGTGGTGCGAGGTCATTTATTAGACTCGGCTAGCATTTTTACAGCTGAATTGCATGCCATTCTCATTGCAGTTATCCGCATTGCATCTATGCCTACTTCAAAGTTTGTAATCGTCTCAGACTCCTTTAGTGTTTTGCAAGGTATTAAAACATTTGATCCACCTCATCCCCCAGTTCTTCGTAAACAACTTTGGCTGCGCCGCATTACCAGCAAAAATAAGAAATCGTTTTTTGTTGTGTCCCTGGTCATGTTGATGTTCAGGGCAATGAACAGGCAGACTCTGGTGCGCGATCTGCAGTACATGACCTACCAGTAATCTCTACCCACCTTCGCAACCGTTGGCAACAACGTTGGTCTGATATAACTCATAACAAATTTCATTCTATCAAACCAAGTTTGGGTTAAGGCCTTCTTCTTATCATTGATACCGAGGTTGGGAGACAACACTCTCTCGTCCTCGCATCGGACACACTCGTCTCACTCACGGGTATCTCATGGAGAGGCGTCCTGTTCCACTTTGTGAGAATTGTCTAGTTCCTATTTCAATTTCCCATATTCTGTTGAACTGTCCTGTCTGTCAACGAGCACGCAGAATTTTCCTCCGACGTCGTCACCGCTCCAACACCCTCACTTTATCTTGCCTCCTCGCTGACGGCCCCACCTCTGACACACACTCCCTCGTCGACTTTTTGACAGCAACTGATTTATTACACAAACTTTGATAATCCTTCCTTCAGCACTCCTCACAGCCTCTCCTAACTTTACCTTTATTGTCATCTCCACTCTTACTTATCCTTAGATCCTGCATCAATTCCTACCCTGCAGTGATGTATGACCCTGGTAGGTTTAACACTCCCTTTTAATTTTAATAATAATGAACGGTCTAAGTAGAGATAAACTTATATATTATTTTAAGTTAGGCTAAATTACTGTTAAGCTAAATTATCCTATATGTACATATAGTTAACTGCATTACATACATGAAATATAGGTAGTAGGTTGGTAGACAGCAACCACCCAGGGAGGTACTACCGTCCTGCCAGGTGACTGTGAAACAGAAACCTGAAACTGTTTTACATGATGGTAGGATTGCTGGTGTCTTTTTTCTGTCTCATAAACACGCTGGATAACAGGTATATCTAGCTACTTCTACTTACACTTTAGGTCACACTACACTGGCATACACATGCATATATATACATACACACATCTAGGTTTTTCTTCTTTTTCTTAATAGCTCTTGTTCCTTTTATTTTCTCTATTGTCCATGGGGAAGTGGAAAAGAATCTTTCCTCCGTAAGCCATGCGTGTCGTATGAGGCGACTAAGATGCCGGGAGCAATGGGCTAGTAACCCCTTCTCTTGTACAAATCTACTAAAAACGAGAAGAAGAAAAACTTTATAAAATTGGGTTGTCTGAATGTGCGTGGATGTAGTGCGGATGATAAGAGAGAGATGATTGCCGATGTTATGAATGAAAAGAAGTTGGATGTCATGGCCCTAAGCGAAACAAAGCTGAAGGGGGTAGGCGAGTTTCAGTGGGGAGAAATAAATGGGATTAAGTCAGGAGTATCTGAGAGAGTTAGAGCTAAGGAAGGGGTAGCAATAATGTTGAAGGATCAGTTATGGAAGGAAAAGAGGGAATATAAATGTGTAAATTCAAGGATTATGTGGATTAAAATAAGGGTCGGATGCGAAAAGTGGGTCATAATAAGCGTGTATGCACCTGGAGAAGAGAGGAGTGTAGAGGAGAGAGAGAGATTTTGGGAGATGTTAAGCGAATGTATAGGAACTTTTGAACCAAATGAGAGAGTAATTGTGGTAGGGGACCTAAATGCTAAAGTGGGAGAAACATGCAGAGAGGGTGTAGTAGGTAAGTTTGGGGTGCCAGGTGTAAATGATAATGGGAGCCCTTTGATTGAACTTTGTATAGAAAGGGTTTAGTTATAGGTAATACATATTTTAAGAAAAAGAGGATAAATAAGTATACAAGATATGATGTAGGGCGTAATGACAGTAGTTTGTTGGACTATGTATTGATAGATAAAAGACTGTTGAGTAGACTTCAGGATGTACATGTTTATAGAGGGGCTACAGATATATCAGATCACTTTTTAGTTATAGCTACAGTGGGAGTAAAAGGTAGATGGGATACAAGGAAAATAGAATCAGTAAGTAAAAGAGAGGTGAAGGTTTATAAACTAAAAGAGGAGGCAGTTAGGGTAAGATATAAACAACTATTGGAGGATAGATGGGCTAGTGAGAGTGTAGGCAATGGGGTCGAAAATGTATGGGGTAGATTTAAAAATGTAGTGTTAGAGTGTTCAGCAGAAGTTTGTGGTTACAGGCGAGTGGGTGCGGGAGGGAAGAGGAGCGATTGGTGGAATGATGATGTAAAGAGAGTAGTAAGGGAGAAAAAGTTAGCATATGAGAGGTTTTTACAAAGTAGAAGTGATGCAAGGAGGGAAGAGTATATGGAGAGAAAAAGAGAGGTTAAAAGAGTGGTGAAGCAATGTAAAAGAGAGCAGATGAGAGAGTGGGTGAGATGTTATCAGCAAATTTTGTTGAAAATAAGAAAAAGTTTTGGAATGAGATTAATAAGTTGAGGAAGCCTAGAGAACATATGGATTTGACAGTTAAAAATAGGAGAGGAGAGTTATTAAATGGAGAGTTAGAGGTATCGGGAAGATGGAGAGAATATTTTGAGGATTTGTTAAATGTTGATGAAGACAGGGAAGCTGTGATTTCGTGTGTAGGGCAAGGAGGAATAACATCTTGTAGGAGTGTGGAAGAGCCAGTTGTGGGTGTAGGGGAAGTTCGTGAGGCAGTGGGTAGAATGAAAGGGGGTAAGGCAGCTGGGATTGATGGGATAAAGATAGAAATGTTAAAAGCAGGTGGGGATATAATTTTGGAGTGGTTGGTGCTATTATTTAATAAATGTATGGAAGAGGGTAAGGTACCTAGGGATTGTCAGAGAGCGTGTATTGTTCCTTTGTATAAAGGCAAAGGGGACAAAAGAGAGTGCAAAAATTATAGGGGAATAAGTCTGTTGAGTGTACCTGGTAAAGTGTATGGTAGAGTTATTATTGAAAGAATTAAGAGTAAAACAGAAAGCAGGATAGCAGATGAACAAGGGGCTTTAGGAAAGGTAGGGGTGTGTAGACCAAGTGTTTACAGTGAAACATATAGGTGAACAGTATTTGGATAAGGGTAAAGATGTTTTTGTGGCATTTATGGATTTGGAAAAGGCGTATGATAGGGTAGATAGGGGGCAATGTGGCAGATGTTGCAGGTGTATGGAATAGGAGGAAGGTTACTGAAAGCAGTGAAGAGTTTTTATGAGGATAGTGAGGCTCAGGTTAGAGTGTGTAGGAGGGAAGGGGACTATTTCCCAGTAAAAGTGGGCCTTAGACAAGGATGTGTGATGTCACCGTGGTTGTTCAATATATTTATAGATGGGGTTGTAAGAGAAGTGAATGCAAGGGTCTTGGCAAGAGGTGTTGGGCTAAAAGATAAAGAAGCAAATACAAAGTGGGAGTTGTCACAGTTGCTTTTTGCTGATGACACTGTGCTTTTGGGAGATTCTGAAGAGAAGCTGCAGAGGTTGGTGGATGAATTTGGTAGGGTGTGTAAAAGAAGAAAATTGAAAGTGAATATAGGAAAGAGTAAGGTGATGAGGATAACAAAAGAATAGGTGACAAAGATTGGATATCAGATTGGAGGGAGAGAGTATGGAGGAGGTGAATGTATTCAGATATTTGGGAGTGGACATGTCGGCGGATGGGTCTATGAAAGGGTGAGGTGAATCATAGAATTGATGAGGGAAAAGGGTGAGTGGAGCACTTCGGAGTCTGTGGAGACAAAGAACCTTGTCCATGGAAGTAAAAGGGGAATGTATGAGAGTATAGTTATACCAACCTCTTATATGGGTGTGAAGCATGGGTGATGAATGTTGCAACGAGGAGAAGGCTGGAGGCAGTGGAGATGTCATGTCTGAGGTCAATGTGTGGTGTGAATATAATGCAGAGAATTCGGAGTTTGGAAATTAGGAGGAGGTGCGGGATTACCAAAACGATTGTCCAGAGAGCTGAGGAGGGGTTGTTGAGGTGGTTTGGACATGTAGAGAGAATGGAACGAGACAGAGTGACTTCGGAGTGTATAAATCTGTAGTGGAGGGAGGCGGGGTAGGGGTCGGCCTAGGAAAGGTTGGAGGGAGGGGTAAAGGAAGTTTTGTGTGCGAGGGCTTGGATTTCCAGCAAGCATGTGTGAGCGTATTTGATAGGAGTGAATGGAGGCATATGGTTTTTAATACTTGACGTGCTGTTGGAGTGTGAGCAAAGTAACATTTATGAAGGGATTCAGGGAAACCGGCAGGCCGGACTTGAGTTCTGGAGATGGGAAGTACAGTGCCGGCACTCTGAAGGAGGGGTGTAAATGTTGCAGTTTTATAACTGTAGTGTAAAGCACCCTTCTGGCAAGACAGTAATGGAGTGAATGATGATGAAAGTTTTTCTTTTTCGGGCCACCCTGCCTTGGTGGGAATCGGCCGATGTGTTAATAAAAAAAATAAAAATACATGAAATATTAACGTCTGCCATTTGGTTAGGCTACATGAAGCTGTAAAATGCATATTTAATCAGAAATAAAAAACGACTCACGAAATCGAAATAACACTATAGCGAGTCCTAAAACTCACAGGCCTACGAGTTTTATTATTCGCTTGCCATGGGTTCGAGCGCCACCCGTTTCTGTGATTTCATAAATAAGCAAATTATAAAAAAACATGCCGTGATCTTTCCGGTAACGACATGGCCGAGGGAATCCACATATTA